>JAQIWI010002356.1:0-12698 GCA_034698825.1 Deuterosminthurus bicinctus | reverse complement strand
TTACTTCCACCATTCTTTCAATCTCTATGTCTTTTCTAAGGGTAGACTATTAGCTCGATACTTTATATTTCTATATACTGACCAGAACTAAAGCAACACCTTTAGTTGTCGTGTGAATAGACATACAAAGCAGCTACAACTGTCTGGTTTATTACAGTAGGGTATAGTAATTCCAACTAAACCTTGGAGTAACTCTCAATGGTCAAGTTGTACTATAGATCGGGAGGATGAGCAGATGTGAAATTCAGATGCTGGAGAGACTACTAAGAGTGAGCAAGATCCTCGTTATTCCCCTAGAATCTTTCAACAGGCTTAGCGGTCCACAGTGTAATGCGAGAAAATTCTCGTGGTATTATTTCATTGCGAAGCACGTCATTGTCCAATGTCTGGTCAAGTATACTCGTGTGGTATGAGGGAGCAAAAAAGAATACTGGTGAGGGAGAGACGACCATAAGAGCGAAAGAGATTCAATTAGTGGAGAAAATACTTGTGAGCTGACGTCCTAAACACTTTCATGTGAAGAGCGGGAGTAAGACGTAAAAATTTCTAATTCCTCATTCGCCTCCTTTTATTCGCTCGTAAAACACAACTCGGCACTCTGGGGACTTCATTCTTTCTTCTTTCTTTTCTTCCTCATGTTTTCCTTTACCTCCCTATGTCATCCTCATACATGCATGGATCTCCCTTTTACTAAGCTTAACTTGCTATTTCCACGTCCATATAATAGAACATAAGATGGGCGTGATGGTTTGATGCATATAAGGTTAGAATCTCAACTGCTTTCAGCTCACAATAGGCCTTGGGCTTTCCCTCGGCTACTGTCTTTCCTTTTATCTTTTGCCCTGCAAAAGCAGCAGGGGTCTGTACATTTCCTTTTCACTTGGCTTCTGCTTCAGGATAATAAAATTCCCTTCAAATGACCAGAGAAAGATTTGAACGACGACCAAAGAGCACCAATGTTACGCAACTTCTATACTACTATACTAATACTACTGCAGATCCTTATAATACACTTAATAACAGTAGGGGACGGGCGTAGTTAAATGGTCACTTTCATGACTGCAGTGTCATATAACGTCTGTGTATGTGTAATATTTGTCAAACTTCAAACAAGCTCTAATTTTCTTCGCACTGTACAAAAAAAAAGTGCGATAACTTTATCAGAAAAAGAGCGAGCAAACTATGAAGACGGTTCCAAGAGGACTGACTATGTTGGTAAAACTTTACTTCTTTCACTGTCACCACGTGATCTATCCTTAGCTAAAGGAGCATCTATTCCCTCTCGCTCCTGCTACATCATCACATATGTGTAGTTACGATGCACATAACAGTTGCTAAACGAGCTCATTCTTCCCATCTCCACTGTCTCTTCGTCTCCCGGCGTGTCTCCCACTAACAGTCTCCAAAGTAAGTCCTTTTTAATTAAACACCCGTAATTCCTCTGCCTCTCTCTCTCTCACACACACAAACACAGAACGCTCTTTACACAACTTTCATTTTAACAGTGAAAGCAAGGAGCGAAGTAGTAGATTCTTCCTTATTCTCTTTCTACTTCTTTCAGTATTCTAAAGAAGAAGAGACCCTGACTATTATTGCTCTTGACATATGAGCCTCTCTTCTCTCTCTCTCCCTTAGTGTCTTTCCCAACAAGGCGCCCTGTCTCCCATGAGACACTCTCTCTATAAAAGAAGTCCATTTAAATGAGTTTCCATCCATTGGGGGTTCCCATCCATGCATGTAGAGGAGCCGAGACGTGACGTTAAAACCCGTGTGATTACAGCTCAGGAATTTAGTGCCTCGGCTGTGGCTACACACTTAAGCCTTTTAATGCTAAATTCTTTTATATGAATGCCGATAAGACCGGCAGTATTAACAGCGACCGACTATATAAAATTATACTGAAAGCTGTGTAAGAGTTGTAATTAATACAGCTAATAACAACCATTATTCTTATGCATATCATATACGGCACCTAATCATTGCAGTTTCTATTACAGCCATATATCAATGGATTCTTTTAGAGGACAAAAAAAGGGGAAGCCAAGCCAAGAGGACGCACAACAGAGAAGTTTGCACAGATGGTAACGCTTACAAAAATATGCTCTCACATGTAGCAATAATAATAATAATGAACTCAACGTTCTTGCGCGTAGCATGAGCTGATGGCAATACGTCACATGTTAATCCATTATTCCAGTGCATATTGTTTCCCGATTAATTATTCACAGTTAAGATAAAACTAATAATAACAATAATAATTGCTGCATCACTGCATAAGAATGCTCGGAGGGAAAAGAAGCGATTAGGACGACAGAAGTGTATTACACAATTGTTGTAGGCATTGGTTGTGTGTGCTGCTGTAAAGTGCAAGAGAAGGTTGCATGTTTGTGTGTCTGTAGTATCATGTGCGATCACATTGGGGGCTACACAGAGAAATGGATGATGATGGGGTCACATATGTGATGAGATTTCCAGTAGCAATGTTCATGTTGATTTTCGATCAGTAAACGAGATTGGGACCAAGAAGAAGAAGAAGAAGAGGCGGAAGCTGAAAAATGACACGTGTGCTAGCATTGACGACGAAGACGACGACTGGAGCAAGTGATTACGGGAAGAAAAATTGCAGAAATCGTTACACCATACAGCCTTTTCTAAATGATTCCATTAGCGAGTAGATTTATTTCCCTTAATATGTCTATCATCATGAAGGTGCGTACTATTGTGGCGGCTATTGATAGCAAAATAGTGTACGTATGCGGTGATTTTGGATGGAATGGACGTTTTAGAGTGAAAGCCTAAAGGAAAACTGACCTATCGTCGTAATAGCAAAAGTCTCCTTCACAAGTTTTCCCAAATTCTCAGCAAAGTGTTAAAATATTAAATGTCTTTGTCACTCCACCACCGTCAAGACTGTGAGCCTTTCTAATGCATATAAAACAGTCATTTCTCTCAACAGCCAGTTCAATTCCCCCATTTACATGTGCCATCAACAGCCTTCTACACATAGTCTCCTCATCTACATAGTCCGCTCTGTTCCAGTCAGCGAGGAGCAAGGTGGCAAACATTATAAAATTGTTATGCTAATGGGGACGCACATACGACAAACAAAAGGTCTCTTCGCATCTAAAGTGTGTGTGCTCGATAAGAGCGTGTGGTAGAAGGAGTCAAAGGAGTGGTTACAAGTACCTATATTTCTCCCTACTTCACTCACTTCAACTACTTAAGGCAAACAGAGTGAGCGTTTGGCTTATTTGTATGCATATGCAGATAACTCCCCGCCTTCTCTGCTTAACTAACCGGCTTACTACTACTATTAAATTTCATTTCTCTTTCCTCCGTCTGACGAGGTGAGACGGACTGTGAGTATGTAGATATTCGGCCTATAGCCGAACGGTACAATCGGCACTATTCAAAGCAAGCATCAATAATGCAGAAACAAAAAACTGATTGGTCATAGCATGCATCCTTGACCTATGAGTAGCAGAGAAGCGTCAGTATTTTTCGCTTATATATTGCTCGTGCGGGGACAGTCGTGTCATCGTCATCTCATCCACAGTCTGCCTACGGAAAATGGCGCCATAACAAGGGTTTTTCATACAAACAAAGAGAAGATCTGCTGGATTGTTATGTAATCATCAACATTAGTAGTTACAATAGCGCGGGTGATAGTGCGATACGAGTGGTAGCTGCGGCGGCGGCAGAACATCTAAATTTTGTATGCAATCATCAACAAAAAAAAAACCATATCCCAATCTCAACAGGAAGGTATTACAGTGATAAACGTATTTTTTTTTATATATGAAATCAAAAAATATATATGCAGCGGCGGCGGCGGAATAAATGCAGCATCATATATCAAAGCCGGGTAGAGAGAGAGACAGAGAGAAAATAGCAGGTAGGTTTCAACAACACAGGGTAATATCATTGAAAACGATCCATATAAAATACACGCACGGAGGCGGCTTGCGGCGCAAATGCAAAAGTATTTACACATTACAAAAAAAAACCTTTTCCCAAATTTTAATAGCAATAACTCAAAGTAGTGTACTAATATATATGGATTTTTCTCTACTTATAGTATTAGATATTTATATACTTGCAATAATATAGAGGAGGTATAGGCATATATGTATATAATAAGAATAATAATGATGTAAACAGTATATGGCAATAATAATCATGAGAAACAACACTATATGTATCATTATGATCATTATCATAGTCAAATCTACGCATTTCATCGTAATTCCACAAGCATCTTCACAATAGGCATACTCCAAATAATTACAAGACGATGCAAATAGTCAAATATGTTAGTATATTTTAGCTTAAGCAGTCCAGTCACTGTCATCATCATCAGATTCATCAGAGGCAGTTACGTGTAAAAACTCCAGCACATTAAATACATCAAATCAAGACACATGACCCTAACATATACGCACATTTATATATTCATATATCATCATCATCATTATAACAATTCTCTCTCTACAGTCGTGTGTATGATAATATTTTTTAGATAGAAGATATATATATATATATTCACCACATAAAACTAAATCTTAGCTCAAGTAATATATATATATAGATAGATGTATGTATATATATATTTATGTACGCAGGAGGATAAAATGCATTCTAAATATACACTAATTTATATAGTATTTTTTTCGTATAGTCATAGCAGTACGACATACAACAATATATTTATATAGATGTGTACATATACATAATATATGTAGAAACAACAGAAAGAAGCTAAAGCGAGAATTAACGAGTCAACCAAGTTAAAATGGCCTTTAGATTTAAAAGTCTTTGTCCGTCTCTTCATTCACTACATACGATTTGCCACTATGTAAACTAACAACAATATATATATTTATTATATATATATACTTCAAAATATTTTTGAAATTTTGGGTTGCCTCTTGAGGTCACATTTTGATTGCAGAATCATATTCCCTGATATCTCATCTTTCTAACAATATGCTTCCCTTGCCTCTGCGACCATTATTTTGGAAGATATAGCCGTCTAAAGTTTAAAAACAGGCCTTAAAATGCCCATAAAATGCATGTTTAAAATCGACATTTTTCCTGCGAGTTTGAATTTCTCAGCCATTTGTTGAGCGATTATGACGTGGGCTATATATATCAAATAATTACCCCAAGACTCTAGTCTCAGAACTGGCACCCGACATCTCTACAGCTCCAAAACTTCAAAAGATATTCAAGTTTAAAAGTATGTCAAGCATTCTCTGGCCTATAGCGACAGACGACAGCAGCAAAGAATGGTCAGCAGGCTCATAGTAATGATTATTTACTCAAATCTCACATATCTCGCCCCCTTCAGTAGTAATTAGCCTGAGGGGCTCATGTGTATTACAAAGTTCATCATCATCATCGCGTTTAAAATATTAAAGTCAACAGTGCTAAAAATCTGCAAATGAACCACAAGAACTCAACTCTAAATATAGTAAAAATAATAATAACAACAAGACTTTAGAATTTCATAAAAATTTCTTGGAATCGGCGCCGATGCGACGGCCGACTGGAGCGAGCTTATCGGTTCAAGTCACAGTACTTCACCCAACCTTATGTACGCTCGCTCTTCTTGCCCATCATGCAACAACAACGACAAGAGACAGAGAAAGAGAAGAAACTACTGAGGCCTCAAACGCTTAACACCAGCCTGAAGAGCGCCCGATCCAGCAGCAGCTGCCGCAGCGGCTGCAGCCGCAGCAGGATTCCCAACATAAATCTGTTGGGAAGCCATGGCAGAGGGAGCTGCTGAGACAGCGACTGGGACAGGCGCCCGAGCAAACTGACCGTAGGCTGCTAACAAAGCCTGACTTCCCTGAAAACCACTTCCACCATGCCCAGCAAACTGAACACCAAAGGGATTAAAAGCAGCCACGGCACCAGGGCCACTGCCACTTTGGCCAGCACCCGCAGGAAGTCCTGCAGCCGCCAGTGCTGCGGGATTGAACTGTGCCTGATTCAGTGCCTGTTGCCCTGCCTGTTGATTAGCTAAAAGTCCTGCTCTCTGAGCCGCTGCCAGCTGGGGAAATGAAGCAGCTAGTAATGGGTTCATGGCAGCAAAATGATTGAGGGAAGCCGCCGCATTGGCCGCATTCACATTCAACGTTGCAGCTTGGTTGGCTTGGGACGTGGCCACGGCTCCGGATTGGTTGGACACAGATGGATTCCCGTAGGCACCCCCTTGGAATGACCCTTGGTTGGCCAAGGCGGCCGCCATGGCTTGATACTGACTCAACAGCTGCTGCTGTTGTGTTGCTTGACTCTGTGATGCTTGTGACTGGTAGCCTTGTTGTTGTTGTTGGTGATGTTGTTGCTGTTGCTGCTGCTGTTGTTGGAATGCGGCTGCGGCGGCGGCGGCTGCTGCAGCCTGCCCTGAGTACCCATGTGCCGCGGAAGGGATGGGTGCTGAAGCCTGGGACTGCTGAGCTTTATTTGTTTGCAAAGCAACGCCGGTGTAAGTCATGGCGGCAAGTGCATTATGGTAAGTCTGAGCGGCCGCCACATAAGCAGCATTATTCTGACTCATAGGAATCGAGATTTGAGAGACACCACTATTACTAGCCTGACCGGACCCCACACTCTGCGTCTTAACTCTCATGCGTTTATTAGCGGACTCAGCTTTAGCCTCGTCATCCAAGTCATTTCCACCGGAGTTATTTACATTTAAACTACTAGAAACTCCGTCGTGAAGATCACTAGGCTCGCTCTCCTCTGGCTTCAGTCGCTTAATTCCTGTCTGCTGTTGCTCACTTGCTCCGTGAGAGTCTAGAGATCCATTTGACAAGACCGACACACCCCCGCTCGAATTATGATCTTGAATTGAGCTCGTCGCAGGGATCCCACCCATGCTATTTGCAGACGTAGCAGCAGTTGTCATCGTCGCATTACAGTGCTGGATGCTGGTAGCTGTGAAAATAATTGGTGTAACAACACTATGGTTCGCAGCAAAAATTGCAAAGAGCTTAAAAGCAAACACTGTCAACAAAATAGCTCAAATATAACCACAAAAAAACTAACAGATAGAGAGAGAGACAGAGAGAGAGAGAGAAAAATAGAAATACTCAAAAACAAAGTAAGTCAAGACTTCACAACTACCAATACAGCTACATAATAATAATAATAATAATCATCATCATCATCATCATTTTCAGTGACAATGAAGACTATTCCATAATGATAATAATTAATACTCAAATACGTTTAAAATTTAGCCAAATATCTAAAATTACATACGTAGTCACATCACGTGCTACGTACATTAATTTGCAGCGGGCTATCAAATCAATTCATAGATAATAACTAGATTTTTGCATTGTCAGATAGAAGAGCCACAAAACGAGCCGGAAAATACTTCCTTTCCATTTATATATATATGAATAAATACGTATATATATATATAAGTAATAAACAGCATGCAAGCCACAGAACAGGGAACTTATCAACTACAATGTCAAGAAGAGACAGAAAGACAGGGAGGTAAAGGAATTATATAGGTATATATATATACGCATAGATAATAATTTTATCATCATCGATATCTCTCTATAAGATATATACGTGTCTTTTTTTTTATACCTAGAAATTGCATTGAGGAAAATCAGCGAGAAAACAAAAATCTTCACTTACATGAAACAGGCACAAACGGCTGTTGCAACTGCATCAACTGTTGGTAAGCGGCTGCAGACGGGTTGTTGGCCGGTTGGTACACAGGAACGCCACTCTTGTCACCTGCAGGACGCTTATACGCCACCATCCCAGGGTACGTCTGTGTCCACATAACAATAATCATCACATTATAAATTGATCCTCTTTCACACTTACACCTTTACCAATCAATTACCCAATCCTAATCACCCAACCCTATATACTATAACTCATAATGCTTAACACAGCACTCTCTCATCGATAGCTTCATCTCCACAGCAATAGGAGCCCCGATTGCTCCCTGCTGCAAGGCCACTGCACTTCATCCAATAAAACAATTTAACTCATACGTAATTAAAGTACTCGCCTCCTTTTTATTATTTATTAATTCTAAATCCTCATCACCTTCACAGCTCTCTGAATATCTAACCTTTCGCACACTCACTGAAAAATCAACTCAAGCCTGCTCATAAATGCACTAATAACGAATAGAAAATTCAGGGTACAACGGCGTCAGCAGTAGTAAGAAAGAATCAACTTTATCATAACATTCAAAGCCTCCAAAGTTATTCAGGCAAAACTAACTAAGTAAAGTTAGTGAAGAAGTAGTCAGTGCGTAACTATATTAGCAATTCAGCTGTTCTATAGCAAATTGCCATAACATTCACATGGCAGCATCATCATTCCAGATGGGCTAGTCTACAAAGGCACTAAATCTGAGCCATGGCCAGGAAACTAATCACACTGACGGGGATGCACATACTCATAGTAATCATTCACAAGCAGCAGCACAGACAGACCGGCTAGTTGGCAATCCGCTCATCCCTCCTCATACTACAGCCATAGCGTAGCAAATGCGAATATTAATCAAACTTGACAATCAAAAGCAATATTACAATAGCAAGAGGATGAAATCACACAGAGAGTGAAAGACAGAAGAAGAAAGCAAAAGCAACAAAGTTAATACCACAAAATCCCCAATCAAACTGCCCCCTGCTTCATCATCATTTTCATTACAATCAAGCTCAGTCTTAGTAGTATTCTCAGCTCCATAGAAAGAAAAAGGAAAGGGAGACCGAGGGCTTGTCGATAGTCCACTAGCTTCGTCTTCAATATTCCTCATACGACTAAAACCCTCCCCAAAGACACCAGCAGGACTGATGAAGATTTTCGGTGGGCATCGCAGTACAAAGTTTCTCCGTTCCAAATAGTACCCAGGCTGCTGTAAATAGTTACACATGTATACATACTCACAAACACTACAAGTCAGTACAAAAACAAGAAACAAAACCTACATATACATACATAATTTAAAATAGTACACAGTCAAGTCTCAACAATAGCAAGAATTTACTACATCTTGCAGCAAACAAATAATAATAATAATAATGCAATTAATTAGCAAAGTAAACCCAGGGAAACCAAGGCAATGTACACAACATTTCACACACACACACACCTCACGTACAATCTGCTTACGTACGTAGTCCTACGTAATACGTCCCTAATATTACCCAAACCAAAATCACTTTCATGCACCCTTGCATTCTACATTATTCACACTCATTTCCCCTTCGCATAAAGCCACATCGTCTTTGTGCCATAATAACAATCACCACAAGCCTTCTTCTTCTTCTTCTTCCCGATAATAATGATGTCATTAAAACTCGACGTTCCCATCACCGTCTTTCCTACCAAATTACTTTTGTCCTCCGTAATAAGCTCCTCGTGCTGAACGCAAGTAGTTCACACATACAAACACACACTTTCAATCTTCCCTGTAATTCCCTTCTCTGACAGCTCACTTCACATCATGACAACTCGGCTATAAGGTCAAACCCAAGATTCGTCATACAGAAGAGCATCACGTCATCCCATACGAACTAAGCCCATACTTCCTCTACATTTCCAGCCCATTGAAAGGAGCAGCGGAAGGCAACTGAGCAACAAGACTCAAGTCGCCATCACCATTATACATGATGATGATGATGATGATGTACAGCTACATAACACTGACTATGAGCCACACCGTCCAGCATTTAACCTTCCATATTCACAGCTCTCGCCTGTCACACTCAAATTAGCATGAATAAAAATGAATGAGAGGCCTGAAAATAGCCTCTGCATCATGATCAATTCAGTTTCACGCCGCACAGCCTGCATACAAAGCTCTCTATTAAAATCCTCCCCTATCTTATTACACGCAGGAAGCAGCCCCCCTCTCTCTCTCTCTGCCATCTAATCATCATATAAGACTCAGTGACTTGCGGTCAAAACCTTGTTCAATAGCATTTCACCATTTCATTCTCGCCTCCAACCTCATCATCCTCTGCCTCATATTATATCATCATCCTCTCACACTAATGCATCCAAAGACACTCTAATAGTAACAATCAAAGCCAATAACATTTAGTCTCGTCTTCAGCACCACTTCCATCATCATCATTTTAGTCACCACCACTACCATCTCCAAGGGGACGACATTACAAGCGGAGCAAACTTCTTAATAAATGAATGGCTGGCTTGACACTAATGCAGAAACAGTATAATATTCTTGGCTTCATACAAACACACACACACATGCAACACACTACCTCACACTCTCTTTCTGCCTTGCTCCACTCGCTAAATGTGCGGACAATAAATTTACGACGTTTCGCTCGTTAAATTTGACGGCATCGTGCTCACTGGAATAATGCAAAAAAATATGTTGGTAGGAAGGAAGGAAAGAAGAGGCATAGGGAAAGAGAGCCCATTTCACTTTTTAAACCAAGATAATTAGTTATGCACGCAACTATGGAGTAGAGCATCCTGAGCACGACGGACCCGGCTGAAATCATCTATATAGCACAGCGCCATGATATAATTGAATTCTCATGATGATGATGATGATGACGACGATGACTCTGCTACCGCTCCTATACTACTACAACAACTACTGTACTACTCCTCCGGTATCATTTTCTGTCTTCCATTCTATACCGCACCAATAACAATACTCAAAGCATTTCTCTCCGCATACCACTCCACTCCAAAATCCTAATAATCAGAAATGCCGCAGACTTGCACTTCTCACTCTACACAACTTCACTTCATGTACGCTGTCATGAGCAGCAGGCAGTCTCTCTTTCTCTCTGTCTTTTAGCCTTTCTTAAAATCATTCCTTCTTTCTCCATTTCTCTCCGACTTCCTCACTCCATATCCCTTTCTACATCTGCCGGCTCTTTTCCTCTAACTCAATTAAGCAAAATTCAAGCAAGCAAGTCATCCTCCGCCTGATTCATCTCTCTCCTCATTCCAACTACATTATAGTACTAACTCATTCCTACACTGCTCATCGTCAGTCGTCGTCAGTCAAAAAAGACGAGTCAAAATCCCGCCCCTTTTCCATTACTCCTGTCTTTATTACTACAACTACTGCTATTGCAGAAACTCGCATAGTTGAGAGACAGAGAGATAGATAGATTTTAAAAATACATCCCCTGTTTATTTTCATTTATCAAGAGAAAACCAAGTCCAAGTGTGACATCATGTCACCATTTATCTCTCCAACTCACCCAAAAAATCCTACATCAACGCTCACGTTTCTAAATAAACTCGGGCGGTGAACACGTTATCTGGGATTCTGCATATATAATACCTCCCGTGTAGTATGTGAACCACCGTGCACTGGCTTATTCACACCACTGAATTCGTTTGCATTCAGTCAGTCAGTCAGCCAGCGACGAGGTCATCACACTACCTAAAAAAAACTCTTTGCTCTTCATTATGATGCCACCCTATACATACACCACCATGATTATCATCTTGAATAGGATCTTCTCAAGATATTCTTTCTTCCAACAGTCTTGCTCCAATGTATGCTTCAATTTAAATTATTTCACTTTCTGCCATCCGCCACTATACTAACACCTTGTGCGCATTAGTACTTCTGGGGTTTGTGTATAGGAGCAGACTATACTTTACTACTGACGATGAGGATGCTGATAGTGATGAGAGTACGAACTGGAAAGAAATTCATTCCTCGTCGTCTTCCACTTGTTCCTCTCTGTTTACGTGATGAGACAAGACGATACCGAGAAGATTCGTCCAAAACACACACACACACATTACAAACAACCAAACCAAGACGAAAACGATAGTGCACAAGGACATTCTTCTGCACATCTAAAATCCTGCACCCACACTCTCCCAAACATACACACTCAAACCCATAAAATACACCAACTTTTAATTTTTGGAGGCCGAAAAAGAATCTGCATTATGAGCTCGTGATGCTGCATTCCATCCACGCCTCAAGGATGAGATGACTTTACTCCGCGCTGCACTCCGTATTATTATCATCATCATCCTGATAGTAGAAAACTATTATTATTATATACAAGAGGAATTTGCAGACAGACCCTAACCAAGACAGTGCAGAGGCTTCTTCTTCAGAAGATCAAGAAGCAACAACAACAGCCACGAGGGGGATTAGCCGGCCCAAGGAGCATCATTGTAGCATAAAATCACCATTAGCACGCCTCCTATTCCATCCAACTACAATCTAGTGGTAGGGCCATTACAACTACACAGCCCGCTCAAGAGTACAATGATCACACGATAAGCATAATCAGTCACAATACTATTTCTTGAGGCTGGTTAGCCAGAAACTCATACATCCTTACACAGCAGTGTCTCTCACAACACCAGTAGCGAGAATATCTCTGTCGGCCGGCAGATTCATGGAAACTCTACACAGTATGATGATCTTCATCAAGTCGACAGACACAAGTAAACATTTTTACACAAATTCATTGCCTACTTAATGTCTCACTTCTTTTATCTCATACACACATACAAATAAACATCCAAACAGGTTTCCAAATTCCCTCGTAAAAATGACCTTTAACAACAAAGAAGCGAATTAAAATTAACAATAGCACCATCACCAGCCCACACATATCACTTAACAATAGCGCAAAGACACATATACGAGAACGTGCTGTTCAGTCGTTAATAATAATGGCGATGAT
>JAQIWI010002355.1:0-12698 GCA_034698825.1 Deuterosminthurus bicinctus | reverse complement strand
ACACCATCTGTGTCGGAAACACTAGGCGAGTCTGAGATCTTAACCGGATGAATATCTCACCAAGTAACTAGTTTGCCACGCAAAACGAATCAGAATGATCGCCTGGGTGGTGTATTCTTGAATAAAGAGTCATTCAATTCCGTGAGGAATGTTCAAGGGCAGAAGGTTTTATTAGATTTCCTCCAATCGTTTATTTAACTGAGAAGGTAAAGGAATGCTGGAGAAGGAATTTCTCCCTTTTGCAAAAGCACTCTCAGATTTGAGCTAAGTTGACCAGTACTACACGAGGGTAGAGGCGGGGCAAAGTTGGGGAATGTCTTTTATGGCTACAATACAAGACCAATTTGGATGAGAATTGAAGTGTGGCACTGATCTGAAAATTTCTAGCCCTGAGTGCTTCCATCCAAATGGTTTTGAATCATTTGCAGCAGTGGTGGGCGTACAAGTGGTCTGAGAAGGTCCTTCTTGCTGATCATTGCTGACGATCCAGGCCAAATGTGCCTTTTAAAATGACTGCATACTTTTTTGATTGCTGTAGTGTGGTGAAAGTGGACAGCGAATGCTTGAAATTTTCCAGAGGAACCGTTTATTTGCTATTGTATAGTTTTTTATGATCTCTCGGCAAATAAAAACTCCTTTACTTGACTTTCATCATCGAGGTCAATAGTGATACTAAGATAGGAATAAATGTCGCGTAGGCAAATAAGCACAGAAGGGTGAAAGAGTTAAGAGAGAGAAAGAGCTTGTTATCTCTTGTGTTTCTCTGTGAACCTGCTAGCTGGGTGACTGTGCACAAAGGATTCTGGTCTTTGTGTGTCTGTCCAACAAATGTGCGTCCATGTTGGAAAAAGGTGGAGAATGAGGCCTGATATTTGGCATTCTATTCAATCGATTTCGTCTTTGCTGCTGGGTAGTGTAACTTTTAAAAGTTGAAAGAGACGGAGAGAGAGAGGGAGGCTTTGGGAGAAAAGGTCCAGAGACTTTCACTTGTTTGGCTTGTCATTTTCGAGTCCCATGACAATGAGAATACGTCAGGGTATCGGAGCAAATAAAGTTTAAAAGTTTTATGCAGTACAATTTCCCGGCTAACCTACTTGCTGTTGCTGCGGGTGCAAAGAACATTTCATGTGTCACTGTGCGTTTTGTTTGCTTCGCCACTCTATGTATGAGCATTTGTGAGTGTGCCTGTGGTTTGTTTCACAAAAGTACGTGAGAGGAGAATTGTCGGAGAACCAGCTGGTACTGTACCAACAAATTCTCCGTGATCAGGACACACTCAGGCAGTGATGGTCTCTTGTAAAATGTTATAAATATTAAGTACTAGTGAGAAGGATGCTGTATGTTATGGTGGCAGACTATGTTATGTGGTTTGGCAGACATGGATATCGATACAAATCGAATTTTGTCGCGTGGTCCAACTGGCTGAGCTGTAACCACATGCCTTTGTTTTTTCCAGGACTTTTACGTCGTGCTCCTCTCCCCCATGGAACTGGACCCAACAATGAGGATGATCCTTCAAGTGCCAATGTGGGCTCAGCGCGTAATCTACATCCAGGGCTCATGCCTGAAAGACGCAGATTTGACTCGTGCTCGGATGGGAGAGGCAGAGGCTTGCTTCATTCTAGCAGCTCGCAGTTATGCGGACAAGACTGCAGCGGATGAGCACACAATTTTGCGCTCATGGGCAGTCAAGGACTTTGCTCCAGTCGTTCCACAATACGTACAAATCCTAAGGCCTGAAAATAAACTACATGTCCGCTTTGCCGAGCATGTCGTCTGTGAAGATGAGTTCAAATATGCCCTACTCGCTAATAATTGCCTCTTCCCAGGGACCTCAACCCTAGTAACGCTCCTGCTACATACCTCTAGAGGACAGTAAGTCGTTTTTAAACTCGTTCTACAAGCAAGTTCCCCTTATGATTACGATGGTAATTTCTTTTAGACTAACATAGAGTCTGCAATCCGCAGGAATGAATCAAAGAGTATGAGTTTGTTTTTTAGCCAACCCGGAGGTTGTAGTTGTAGTAAATGTAAAAATAATTTTCCATTGGATTTACATTCAAATGTAAGTTTGGGATGCGAGAGAACATGAGTAGTTCAAAGAGATTTCAAAGTGTACAACATGCGGGTGGGATTAGTCGGGTATGGAATAATGAAGAGAAATTGCCTGGAGGGGATAGGACGCAGGATTACACGCTAAAGTGGCCCATTTGTCTTATTAGTTATTCTGTGAAGCAATGGAGTGGCTTATAGCCTCGCTATCATAAGATCACCGATTTCCAACTCTTTCAGCAGCAGGCAGGCTGAAACTTGATGAAAAACTGTTAGACGACTAGAACATTCCACAAGCAAGTTCTTGATGAATGAATGCGGCTTGCTTCCATCACAGAAAGAGTGTTAGTTTGAGTAGAACAACAGTCGTCGTTTATTTAAAATAAACGCGACTAAAAACCACCAAGCAAAAATGATAATAAGTACAAGGGCTGAGGATATTGAAGGAGTGCACATGATGGGCTAACAACTACATAGTTACTTGCTTGGTTAGAGGGTTTAAAGAGAAAGTTGGTTGTTGGGTGAATAAATCTGGACTTCATTCTTATTTTTTCTTCCCTCTTAATTCTTTGATAGGGAGGGAGAGACGTCGAAGGAGGAATGGCAGAGACTGTACGGGAAATGCTCAGGAAATGAGATTTACCACATCCGACTGGGGGATTCAAGGTTCTTTGGTGAATATGAGGGGAAAAGTTTTACCTACGCTTCCTTTCATTCGCACCGAAAGTTTGGTGTGTGTCTAGTTGGAGTGCGACCGGCCAAATTACCAGAATTTTATGAAGATACAATTCTTCTCAACCCAGGACCACGGCATATCATGAGGAAATCTGACATTTGTTTCTACCTTAGTATCACTAAAGAAGAACACTCTGCCTTTGTTACGGGTAACCCGACCAACTCTCCTACCACTGCAAATCCTGTTGGTGGTGGTTCAAATGCGACCACCACGGGTGGTGGTGGCGGCGGATCCTCCTCTACGAATAATGAAACGCATCGGACTGACCAACAGGCATCACAACAACACCAACAACATCCTCAGTCACCGCAACAAGCCGAGGCTGAAGATTCTCCGAAAAATCCTACTACCAAGATCATTGTTGATATCGATGGATCTAAGGAAACGCATACGTTTACTATTCCGAATTCAGTTCAGTCGTCCAGAGATGACCCTTCTGCTCAAACTACCACAACCATTCAAATCGCCGTCGACCAAATCCCTGGCAGTCCTACGGGCAACCTCACTCCAGAGCATGAAAGTCTTCTTCTTTGTCCTGGCTCCTCTCCAGGCACAAATTCCAACCTACTAATGATTCCAACTGCTTCAGATCAACGCAATAGTAAGTTGTGGTAGCAATCATTTTCCAACTCATTTTTCAACTCTCTTACAATGTAGTAGTCATCACGGTAATGATAATCGTTATGTGGGTCGTTGTGTATACATACCTATGTAATGGCTATTGACAAAGTTCCAAGCTAGAGACTAGTGTAGTAAGTACCAGCGGGCTGTTATTATTTGCAACTTGTTGGCTATTCAGTAGCAACCAGCCAGCCAGTCGCAGGAGCATTTCGACTGGAGAAATAGGATTCAATTCACAACGTAAACATCTGAAACAGCAGGAGAAGAGTGAGTCTGTATAAACCCACATGCATACGGCCGAGTAAATGGAGAGAAAAGATGCAATCAGTTTTTCTTTCTCTCTTTTTTTCAAGCTTTCCACAGTGGGTTTCCTGTCGTATCCTTTGATTATGAATACGTTACATTTTTTCCCTTCCTAGCTCTTCCCAATTATTTTCTTGCAAAGTCAACTTCCCGTCTGTATTGCTTAACTTAAAGGGAAAAGTAATTAATGTTACAAAAGGGGATGCTGGCTAGGAAGAGAAAGAGAAAGAAAGTGGGGGATTGGCCGTGGGGCTTTTGTCATGATAAAGAAAAACTTTTTCTCAGAATGCTGCTAGTTTGACAAAAGAAATAAAGAGTATGTGTGCGTGTGTGTTTGTTCAACGGATGGTGAATTGTCTTCAACTCTTTTACTTCATATCAAGCTAACAAGGACTGGGAGTGCAATATAATATCCTCTGTGTGCGTTTGTGTACCAGTGTACCTTACATGTGAATCATGTAGGGAGTAAGGCAGAACTAGGGTTCAGCGTTATTTGGAAGTCAGTTTTCACATTATGGTTTTCCCACGAGGTCACATACGGATTGTGTTATATGACAGCATGGCTTCTTGAAAATTTTATCATGCACAACTGTGACTTTGTGTGTGTATGTTGTAGAAACTATAAACAACCTTCTTTGCTCTAACTGGCGCTGTGAAATAGTTGAGCTGGTAGCAGACACGCCGCCGTCTCCCTGTCTCTTCATTGGTTCATGTTGAGAGTAGAAAAACTGCTTCCTTTTTGTAGCAAGCATCCCTGTGCTCCTGCCATCTGATACAGAATGTAAGATATATTCCATGGAAACACTTCATCCCGTCTTTCTGATGCCCGTAAAAGCTTGCAGGAAGACGAGATGTATGTAAGTTCAATTTTCGCCCGCCACGTAAACCTTTTGGAGAAAAGGGAGCCTCTCCTGACACTGTATGAAGGCGGATGCGTGTGATAGGAAAAAAACTTATGATCTTGCTGCATTCTCTGCAGGGAATAGCGTCTGTTTTTATTTTTTTGCTCGAGGAGGCCGTCTGTAATTTGGAACGGGAAGAGTACAGAGGAGGCAGGGAGCTAGTGAAAGAAGTTGCGTGCAACTTGTCCATAGCACTTGTGTCTGGCTCTATATGTAATGAATACTGGCCAGGTGTTGCAGCTGCCTTGAGACCCATCTACATTAAGATTAATAGGATTAATTAAGGAACTTGTTGATTGTCTCAAATGTAGATTGAAATTTATGAGCAGAGTTACAGCCGTTGGTTCAGCAGGTTGCGCAGGGGTAATTTTAGCGAGTTTATCACTGTAAACTTGGAGGCACACAGAAGTAAATAGTTTGAATTAAAAGGACTTACTGCAGGAGAAGAAAACATACATGGGTCTGGCCTAGTTAGCAAGGTGAACGTAAAATTCCCATGTCGCGTCTCTCTACTGTAGAAATGAAAAAGTAGTGCAGAGTGGATCTGTGGTATAAAATGTAAGCTTATATTCTATTCTGAACTAACAAGGTTTCCCCTTTGGACATTCTCAGATACTCACAGTCGCCGACCAAGTATTCTTCCAGTGCCAGAATCCTTTCCCAGCGGTGGCCAGGCTCATGCTCATGATGGAGGCGGCTGTACGGATGCTCTTGGCTCCTCGGATCCTGGTGGTACGAGTGATGAGGCTGAAGACGAAGTGCCCTGGATAGGATTGGGACCATCAGAGAAAATGTCACAAGTTATCAAAGGATTTCCACCCGTTTCACCCTACATCGGCGTCACCCCTACGCTCTGCTATCTCCTTCGTGAGAAAAAGCCACTATGCTGCCTTCAACTGGCGCAGGTAATAGTCTATTTTTTTCCAGTTGTAGAGGCACAAGAGGTTACGGTGGTATGAGCACAGTAGTGTATAGTAGTGCAACACTCTGCTCAGCATACTGCAGTCGCTCGGTGTTCAGCGGAGTAATAGGGCCTCCTTTGTTCTCCGACCCTTTGTTCTCTCTCTACGTCTTTTGCGAGTATATGGAGGAGAAAGGATTAATGTACACATTCACGCGATCACATGCGCGCATATCAATGCAGCCGATTCCTTGCCATGGGTGCAACCTTGAAGATGGAACTTTCACTCTTGTGCGAGGTCATTAGTTGTAGGAGTCTTTATTATTATTATGTAGAGGAATTCCTATCTAATAATTCCGTGGACCGCCTCCCCTGTGAGTGTGCATGACAGGGGATTATTAGATGCTACAGTGAGCCTGTGGGACAGTGAAAAGCACCGTTCTGCTCATTAATAATTGTGAGGAAACCTCACACATACATGTCTTTAATAAGTTATGCATTAATTTCAGCACGCTATGGGACACACTCGGACATATATTTCCCCTCGGATGTTATTATGACTATTAGCTTTGACAGTGAAAAATCCCCATGAACTCTAATGGGATCTTTCAGGCTTCTAATAGGTACCTCCAAAAAATTTTACGTAATGACCAGCTTAATTAGGATCTTTGTATGGGTGAATTTTAAGCCCATGAAGACTAAAGTGTCGCTTCTTGGACTTGAAAATCACTTTGCAGCGGCAGTATTTTATGGAAATTTGACTGAAAGAATGTAATGAGACGGGATTATTAGAGGTGTACCTCGTGTGAATTGCGGAATGGCGTGGACGTGGGCATTAAGAAGGGTCTTGTACTTGTCCATTGGTCCAAGTAAAACCCAATTTCAAAACTTTTCCTGTCTGAATTCCGTGGGAACTGGCTGGAAACTAAGGGGCGAACGTTGAGGTTTCCTGCATACTATTGCAGCGATAATGATAAAATTGTCGTTTTTCATATTTTTCTTAACTGACAGAACGACATGACTCAATTATTTTTTATACAGCCATCCGTGCTCGCTCCAAATCTCTTCTCTGGTGTTGATAAAGAAAGGCAACTAAGCACAAAAGTTATATTCTTCCATTCTCCATAGGCAGGGAGGTAGTTAGAACATCAGAAGATAGTTTATAACTTCCAACCTCTCTCCTACTCTTGAGTTTGATTTAACGAAGGCGCTGCGGGAGGCTTTCCATCCAAGCACTCCGTCAGTCAAATGGAATCAAGAGAAAGATGGAGAAAGTTAAAGAAGGGAGTTGTAGTGAGTGTGAGCAAAGAGCGTAGATATATTTGAAGGCTTATTTCATCATCTATGGCCGTCATTGCAGAGGCTGGAAAGTCTAGTGCGGAAAGATGATGAGGAGGCCTGAGTGCATACATATGAGTGGCCATGACATGTTGAAATAATTCAAAGGAACTTCAGCTACCTTTTGATGTTCCACCATATTGAACGTGGTATCATTGAGCTACTTGTATAGAGCGGGGTGCGGTTAGGCATCTCTACAGTAAAGATGTACCGCTGTTGACATTGCTGTAGTATTTAAATCTCTCTCTCTCTCTCTCTCTCCCTCTCTCGCTCTCTCTCTCAATCTAGTAATTGAATTCAACTCGGTCTGAGAGTGGTGGCAGAGGAAATAAAGTTAGGGGATTTAATGGTCTTTTTTCTGTTTGTCAGTTGGGGCTAAGGACCTTAGTGATTGATTTCATGGTGCTATAGTCAAGTGAAGTACTATCGAAGTTCTTATGATGCGCGTCTGTTCGTCTGTTTGTGGCTGTAAACTGTAGTCTTGGCTTGTTTAAGAAACATTAGCATATAGAAGGGTAGGAGAAACGATTATAATCCCGTTGATGTTGAAAGAACAAAGTTGTGATGCATATATTGGTCCCTGCTTGACTGTTGTATTTTAGGTTTGATTTGGCGGAGAGTAATCACGATTCTGACTCGGGATTCTATTTTGTATTCAGGCCTGCGAACACTGTGCAAACCGAGCGGCCACGGACTACAACTGGCAGAACCCGACGATCATCTTGGCTGCTGATTACGCCTCGAGTGCGATTTACAATTTTATCATCCCACTCCGTGCTCATTTCCGGCCGAAACACCGACTCAATCCCATTATCCTGCTGCTGGAACGTCGACCAGATCCCGCTTTCCTTGATGCAATTTCCCACTTCCCCATGATCTACTGGTTTCTTGGCTCCATTGACTGTCTGGATGATTTGCTCCGTGCAGGGATTTCACTGGCGGAGAATGTTGTGGTCGTGAATAAGGAACTATCAAATTCAGCTGAAGAGGACACGCTGTCAGACTGTAACACAATTGTGGCAGTTCAGACCATGTTCCGCTTTTTCCCTCACATCAAAATCGTCACGGAGCTGTCTCAGTCAAGCAATATGAGATTTATGCAATTCAGAGCACATGATGCCTACGCCTTACATCTTTCCAGGATGGAGAAGGTACGAATTCAACGTTTTCTACTGCACTATTACTAACAGATGTGACTGACAGATGGACTTTACAGTCCTTTTGTTGACAATGTTTCTTTTTCGTGTATAATGTTACATAAAGTAAGATTGGTTGTGTCTGTGTTAAACTCTTTGCGTCGCAATGTCTCCCTGTGCGTCATTTTCACGTATTTTTTCAGACGAAACGTAATGTGTAAGAGCTTTCAGGAATCTATTCAGTTTAACTGGGCTTCAATAATGATTTTACACTTGAGCTGTGTGGTTTCAAGAGGAAGTGTGAACTCATGCCAGGTAGTTGCAATGTAAAATGAGTCGGCAGAGAGCTTATGCCGCAGCCGGAATATGGAAAATCCATTCATGCGAAATCCCTGTTTTCGTCTTATCTTCTACTTCAAGTCGTGCTTGCCAATGTTGAGCAACTTTGGAGTCGTATAGCGGCGAAACTTGGGCGTGTTTATAGTCGGGAAATGGGCCTTGTTTCAAAGTTTTTTCCTGCGACGGTACTCCTGGTGGTGGAATAATAGTCATTTTGTGTTATACCCAGCCTCCCATTCATCTCTTACGCGCTCATCATTTACGCTGATTGGCCTCAGTTTCTTCGAGCGGCGAAGTCAGTGGAAGGAATAAGAGAGAAAGAGCGACAAAAAATGTAATAGATGCGAGTAGCCTGAAATCTTTCCCAACCTTTTTGCAGCTTGTGGCAAGAGCAGCATATCCGGATGTTGTTCGTGACTTTGTGCTCACTTCTTCGGGTCGAGCCGGACGTTGCTATGGAGCGCTGTTTCCTCTGCTGATTCCCAGAATTCAAGACGCAGGCCGAAAGAGAACACTTGCAGAAGTTAGTTGAGGAAATTTTGGAAGTGGAAAGTAGGGCAAAAGTTAAAAATGTCAATAGCGATGAAAAATTCAGAAAAAAATCTGCTAGAGATCTTCATTCCCACAGGTATTAAGAAACCGGTTGGGGTTAACGATTCCAGGATTAAAAGACTTAAAATGCCTTTTGAGCTTCATTTCGGAAAGGGGGTGTGTTGAAGTTATGTCGGATCGTAATGGAATATTTATGCGTGCATGAAACAGACACCAAGTATCTTGGCACAGTGGTGTGAAGAATTTTAGCTGAAAACATGAATCAAGTGTAAGAGTGAGACTGGGAGTGTGTAGTACGTATGTTACACAAACGTGTCATCTCAACCCATTTCTTCTTGTCTTTTCTGTCATATTACAGAGAGAGAAGGAGCGCGGATCGCACATCTCGTACATGTTCCGTCTCCCGTTTGCAGCTGGAAGTGTTTTCTCGGCTTCTATGCTGGACACACTTCTGTACCAGGCCTTTGTGAAAGACTACTTGATCACATTTGTGAGACTCTTACTCGGGATCGATCAAGCCCCGGGCTCTGGCTTTCTCACATCTGTAAGTACACATTACTTTTCTACTCAGTTTCTTTACTACTTTAACTTACGTCGTGGATGACTCTGCATTCCCTCAGCCCTCCCGTATTGTCTATCGTATTAAATGATTTTTTATCTTTGAGAAAATTTCATTGCAGACTAGGTGAGGTTGTCAATCTCACACGCTCTTTGCCACGGTACGTGTCGTAGTAAAGGAGCATAGCTTGGGACATGTTGTAAGTGGCTTGGGATGATTCAGCAGCTTGTTAGCTTTATATAACGGGAAGAAACGCGGTGGAATTGAGGTTAAAGCAGTAGTAAACTCTGGATATGTGACTGGGCTAACCAGATGTGAATCTATTACTATTCCAGTCCATGTCTAAACCATTTGTTCTGATTATCGTGGATAACATTTTTTACCGTGAGCTTTATTGGTTGCCATTATTATGATGGGAGAAGGAGAAAGACAAGGGAAAGTTTGTTTGTGTTATCGTTGTGAATACGCGTACAGTGACTGCTCATGAGTTACAGATCCTGCAAAGGAAAAAACTTTCAAGGGCTCTAGTGGCCCATTACCACAAGTTTCGCCCATTAAAATACCATCCAATCTTGTTGACAATCTGGATGAGCTGGTCAGGTTTCAGTGCATTCTGCTCATCTGTCAGTAAGCAACAGATGTCGCTTTTATCCAAGCAGATCGTGCATAATGTGAAATTCTGAGTCGTATATTAGAATTCGAGTCTGTTTCTCGCATTTGTGGAACGTAGTGGGCAGTAATCAGGGATTATTTATTGGCAATGTTGCCATGGAAGTCCACCATAAAGTAGTGAAAGAGAGGATTTGCAGCTTTACAGAGCTCAGCAGTAAATTCGCCGTACATTATGTCGCTGAAATCTCCAGGACGACAATCCAAACTGAAGATTTTCCTTGTGTGAGGGCTGAAATCGAAAGGTTTACAGATTTCTTAGTTGTCAGGGTGTGCTAACTAGAGAGAAACCGTACAAAGAGAGAGGAGGCGAGTAGGATTATGCGTAGATCCCAAGCGGATATCGCAAAAATAATTTGCGGAATGACACAGCCAATAGTGTATGAGTGTTGCGAACAATTTGTCATTTTGACATGCTGGGATTGCGGAATGGATGCGACCGGAAAGAAAGGAGAACTTGAAGGTCGAGTATACATCATGGAGAAGATTTTTTTTAGTAGGGCTTTAATGGACCTGTGAAATGGAACGAGAGAGCTCATTATTTCACGAAGTCTTACAAGTCTGGGTGCGAAGGGAGCAATGTGAGTTAGAGGGTCTAGTGCACAGTATGTATGTATTGAGAATGACAAGAAAGCAGGAGTGCAATGATTAAGTTGAGGGGATGCGATTGGAGCTTTACGCTTGAATAGAGACTAAAATCCGTAGGAGAGATAAAAGACGTGTGGGTAGTTTGCCATGTTATTACCTACTACTTATATGGCTCTCTTATTACAGTCCTTGACGCAGTGAGTTCAATTCTCTTCCTCTTTATGTGCAGATGCAATTGACAAAGGAGGATATGTGGATTCGAACCTATGGACGGTTATACCAGAAGCTGTGCTCAACCACGTGTGAAATCCCCATCGGAATATACCGCACTCAGGATTCTCACTCGGAGACGGATGAAGATTATTATGAAGACAGCCGGGTTGGCTCTGACGGTTATCCTACCGGTGATAATGACAACAATTTCTCATCATCGGATACACTAAAACGGCTCTCCTCCATTGCACAGCATGGAAGCGGTGTGGGAGAGTACAATAATAGCAGTAAGATGACGAGGTATGCACAATGCTGCCGTGGGGCTTGCGGTTCCGAAGAAAGCTCCTTTACTTCAGCCGCCTTTGAGTTTACGGATGAAAGTCGGGACTCCCATGCTCAGTTGATTGAGCGGGCGGAGATCGCAAATTTGGTTCGCTCTAGGATGCAAAGCCTGGGAATCCCAATTACGGAATTCGATCAGGCTCAAATCTCAGAGAAGAGGAGCTCTCTTTCATATGTGATAATCAACCCTTCCTGCGATCTTAAAATCAAATGTAAGCCTTGCCATTGTACAGATTCTAATTTGCTGTTGATTACATCGGGGTATGTTTATGACAGGATTTTCGTGGTTATTTCAGGTAATGACATTGTGTATCTTATTCGTCCGAGTCCATTCTCGGCCCAGAAGACATTCGAGCGGCACAACTCGCGTAGGAAGTCGACATGGAATCCCGGGGGTGCGGGGGTTGTGGGCGGGGGAAGTGGGGGAGGTGGAGGACCTAATCCTAATCAGGAAGAAATGCAAAAAGCAGCTTTTAGCCTCTTCAATGAACAACGAGAGAGGGCCGCGGGGGCGAGACGAAGATCCTCGGCTGGATCCGTTGGGTATACTTATTGTAGCTCCTTCTGTGTCCCCTCAAGTCCTCCCTTGTTGAGAAATTCGTCTGGTGTCGGTGTTACTCCCTCGTGTGATGATACCCCTGGCGGAGATGTTCTAACGAAAAGTAATTCCATGTCCCTTGATGACTCTCTTAGGCAAAGGTCAAATTCTTTACGAGTCAATCCGCACGATGACATACTCTTGCGCCGCTCCAACTCCCTGCGTCAGGGCCTGGGGATGGGAATGGGTGGAAGACGTTACCATGAGGAAATCGGCTTGCCGAATGTCTCACGAACTGTTCCTGCAACTCCAAGTAATCGACACACACGCATGAGTCTGAACGATTGCATCAATTTTGAAGTTACTCCGCCAGATGATACTTTGGTAAATCAGAGTGGGAATTCAGCTGGAGGCTCGGTTAGCACTCAAGCGAAAAGTCCAGCGCTGCAGGGGACCATTGTGTGATACACTTCTATCATTCTTTCATTTCATCTATAGTTCTTCTCCTTCGTTATAGATTTCTTATCTTATTAGCATGTATGTCAAATAAACTCGTTTGTTATGGTAATTATTGTGATCATATGTATATCTCCTTGTCTTCCCATTGTCCCTTTGTTCTTCAAGATACACTAATTCTATCAGTTTTCACTGTCACACAGAGGGTCTCCCGAGTGCTAGTCAAATCCGTAGAATTGAACTCATCAACACGGAGATTATGGCTCAATGAGTACAGAAGATCCTTGGCTTCACAGTGAAAACAGATGTAATTCAGTGTGCCCTATTTTACTATGTTTGAACTGCTGGCTCAGTTTATCATTAATAATAATATATGATGAGAGAACCAACGAAGTGGGAGTTTGTCTCACTCATAATTTAGAACCAGATAATAGCCAATCGCGAGCCACACTC
>JAQIWI010002354.1:0-12700 GCA_034698825.1 Deuterosminthurus bicinctus | reverse complement strand
GCAGCCATGTCATACATTTTATGCCGTATAGAATTTGCCGACCGATGTTCAGTGATAGAAGGGTGGTAGTTGTTAAGCCGGTAGCTCAATATAACTACTTCATTGGGGCATTGAAAGTACTGCGGGTTAAAATCTGCGGTGAAACTAGAGAAAATTGATAGGATTTGATGAGAGGATTTCGTTTCGTGCCACTCCTAGATTTTTCTTCCTTGTTGCTCGGGAAACATTGTTGGCGTCACTGAGTTCAAAAGGAACTTGTACATTCAGAATGTGTTAGTGAAGTTATAGTAACATGGATATACATATGTTTTCGTGCAGGTGGTTCAAGAGAGTATAAGGATTCCGGGGACCGGACTTCATTTAATGTACCATAGCTCTCGAGTACAAGGGTATCTGTCAACGATACAGCTTCAGTTGACCGGAGAGAAGTTTCCGGGATCATTAAAGAGGGTTCATTTGAGGATCACCATCGAAGGCGTTTTGTTCGAGAAGATATTCGAGGCGGATCCAGACATAAAGTACACTTACGCCTGGAATCGCCTCAACGTCTACCGACAACGAGTGTACGGCGTAACGACAGCCATCGTCAAAGTGGGCTATGAATACAGCAATTGTGCTAGCATCATTTGGGAAGTGCAGAGTACGACGCTTTCTGGTCATGACATGAGTATATCGGACATTGGAGGATGGAATCTGGATATCCACCATCGCTATAACTTCCATGAAGGAATCATTCAGAAGGGAGACGGTACCAATATTTACTTGAAGCATCGGCCAAGAGTTATTATTACGACCATGGGAAATGGCTATCAACGATCTCTGGATTGCCTGTCCGAGTGCAATGGTGTGGCTGCCAAACAGAGGCTTTTGGCTCCGGTCGCTCTTCAGGCTGCTCCTGATGGAACCGTTTTCGTCGGTGATTTCGACCTAATTCGCCGTATCATGGTCGACGGAACAGTTCACAATGTCGTCAAGCTTAAGTATGTTTACGTACCCTCACACATGCCTTCATTCCATGCATGTTTCACTGCCGTTTTTACACTAAGAAAAATGCTAATGTTTCCTTTGGATCAACAGTGCCACCAGGGTCTCTTACC
Source organism: Deuterosminthurus bicinctus (assembly GCA_034698825.1). Taxonomy (NCBI): domain Eukaryota; kingdom Metazoa; phylum Arthropoda; class Collembola; order Symphypleona; family Bourletiellidae; genus Deuterosminthurus; species Deuterosminthurus bicinctus. The sequence continues at coordinate 11,603 of JAQIWI010002354.1, read as the reverse complement.
GCTATCACATGGCTCTCAGCCCGGTGGATAACGTGTTGTACATTTCTGACCCGGAATCTCACCAGATAATTCGTGTGCGTAATATTGAGGACAGTTCTGATCCTGAGCACAACTGGGAACCTGCCGTGGGCTCAGGTGAGCGCTGTCTTCCCGGAGACGAAGCACATTGCGGGGATGAGGCCTTGGCTCGGGATGCCAAACTTGCGTATCCGAAGGGAGTTGCTGTCTCCACTGACAATGTCCTTTATTTCGCGGATGGAACCAACATCAGGAAAGTTGACAGGGATGGTATAATCACAACTGTGATCGGGAATCATCAGCAAAAGTCACATTGGAAGCCGATTCCCTGTGAGGGGACACTCAAAGTTGAGGAGGTAAGGAAATCGGATGGAGGCTTCCATGGCAATAAACATAAAACAAATGGATTTTTACAAGAGCTTTATTTCATTGGTCCTGTTGTTGTTATTGCCTCTCGTCCAGGTTCATTTACGATGGCCAACTGAGCTGACAGTAAATCCCTTGGATAATTCTTTGTACATCATTGATGATCACATGATCCTCAAGTTGACGGAAGACAACCGGATCCGCATTATTGCTGGTCGGCCCCTTCATTGTACAACCCCAGTAGGGGGTTATGACATGGATTTGGCCACTCATGCCTCTCTCATCAGCCCACAGAGCATGACTTTTGCTTCCAATGGTGATCTCTATGTGGCAGAGTCCGACTCACAGAGAATTAATCGGGTTCGTCTGGTGACTACTGACGGGAAGATTTCCCATTTTGCCGGAGCAGAGTCCAAGTGTAACTGCTTGGATCAGGGCTGCCCTTGCTTTGAAGAAGATTACTATTTGGCTTCCACATCGAAATTCAATACGATTTCTGCTATTTGTATGACTCCAGATGGCGTACTTCATGTTGCTGATCAGGTATAAAAGCTATATGCACGAGTCAATAGCGAGAGTTTGATTGATACTGGAAGAGATCAATAGTTACTGAGAGTGTCTCTCTTTTTTCAAATTTCCAGGGAAATAACCGTATACGCTCTATAATGGCACTCATTCCTCAAGCTCAACCTACCGACTCGAGACAGTATGAGATTTACTCACCCGAAACGCAAGAAATTTACGTATTCAATCGGTTCGGTCAGCATCTGGCAACCAGGAATATCGTTACCGGGGAGACGATTTACACATTCCTATACAACGTTAACATGTCCAACGGGAAGTTGAGCAGTGTGACTGACTCAGCAGGAAATAAAGTTCAGATCCTTCGAGATTATTCATCCCAAGTGAAGACTATTGAGAATTCACAAGCTCAGAAATTCAATCTGAAAATGTCCAGAGTGAGGATGTTGCAAGAGTTTTCAACGCCGGAGGGTTACAACCTAACCTTTGACTATCATGGTTCCACGGGCCTCATTAAGAGTCGACAAGATAGTAGTGGTCGAAGTTCAGTCTACTCGTACGATGAGTTTGGAAGACTCACTATGGCAGTGAGCCCCACGGGTCAAGTGGTAACTCTAACTTTTGACTTGAGTCAAAAGGGGGCCAGTGTTAAAGTCACTCGGGATGATAACTTGCCTGAAGTTGTGCTCATCAAAGGATCAAGCATTTACAAGCGCCAAGGTTCGGGGAAAAAACTTTTCTTATTATTTTCGCATTTCTATCCTCCACTCTCTCAAACATTCATTCCTGATCCAACACCAAAGACTCTCGTTTAATATGGCGGCAGAGGAGGTAGTAAAGCTCTTTTGGTGGCTATTTGGATCCAATAGGGCCGTAGATAGGAAACCATACATGCACACAACACTTGAGCACGAATTTCGCTATTGGGGAAACGGTATAGTAATGGTAAAACTTGTTTTTTCTCTCCCTCTCCCTGAAAAATCCAACAGGAAAGACAGAGGAAGTAACTTCTGTTCATCCGGATGGCAGTGTCATTCGCCAATTCCCATGGGGTCAGACAATAACCACGGAAACGGTTCCTTACAACGTCCTCGCCGATATCAGTCCCATATTCTCCGATAGCTTCCCGATCCCTGGTAAACAGAGGACTGAGGTTGTGGGTGACCTAGTTAACCGAGTGGAATGGCGCTATGTCCCACGGAAAGAGGGCAAAGGGAAGAACAAGCAAGTGATTCAGATTGACAAGAAGATGCGGATCAACGGGGAAAACATTCTCATGATTGAATATGATCGTGACTCCAAGTCCGAGATTGTTTTCAGTGATGACAGAACGACGATCCTTAATGTCACGTATGACAGGTCAAGTCGGCCTTCCAAATGGACTCCAAGGTTTGCCACTTCGTCTCACTTAATTCTTTTGTACTGTAAGCCTAGAGTTTATGGAGGAACATGCGTATACGTTTGTTGTACGTATCTATGACTTTGTGCTAGCAGAAAGTCGCTGCCGGAGGAAAAAAACCTTTTCCGCTCCGGTCGTTTCAGGAGTAAATGAGGCGGGAAATTCGTGAAATATTTTTATACTGCATGTGCTCTCACGCCGAGCCTTTTATATGCAAATAGACTCGACTGTCTTTCTCTCTTTCTGGTACTGAAGCTAATGTCACGTTTTTTTTATATCTTATTAGTGTTGGGTATGCGCCAGTAGAGCTGGAATACGATCGATTCGGGCGGCTGATAGCATGGAAATGGGATGACTTGACTGAAGTATATGAGTACGATCGATCGGGGCGTCTGTTTAAAATTGATTATACTGATGGCACATCTCTCACCCACACCTTCAAGGATCTGATTGATAATCTGGTAAGGGTTTATATGCCAAGACTTTTCATTCACTTTCACACATACGCGTCGTTCTCACACTACGGCCGCCAGGCTAACTTCGCAGAATTAGGTCTGTTAGACTGCTCAGCTCCCATGCTGAGCAGATATCTGGAAGCGACACGTACTTCAAGTAGAAAAGTGTCGCGGCGTACTGGATCGATATATAGAGTTGTGCTATAAAATTCCTATTTCAGGCGTTACATACGTATGCTAACATCTTCCGTGCTCTTTAACATAGAATGGTACTTGATTGGAAAAATCGTTCTAATTTTACAGCCGCAGAAGGTGACAACAGCTGGTGGGAGTGACTATTTAATTGAATACGACTCAGCCGGGGCGTTTCAGTCACTGACGACACCAAGAGGCCACATTCACAATTTTGGTGTATCTACATCTATCGGAGTCTATGAATATGTGTATAAGGCACCGAGTAGTCGGGATGTGTACAAGATCCAGTACAACGATCTGGGTCAGATCCTGGCCATCAGCTATCCTCAGGGTGGAGGGCGCGTGAATTATGTTTACAACAAGTACAACAAGCTCGAAGCCACAGTGGCAGGACTCCGCTCCTCTCGGTTCAGCTATCAAGAGAACTCTGGCTTGCTGAAAGTAGCAGATGTGTCCCAGTCAAGCTTTGAAGTGAAGATTGAGTACAAATATCATGGCGGCATTATTAAGGAACAGAGGGAAAAATATGGCTCCACTACCGGGCTGGATAATATTCACCTTAAGTACCAGTATGATGGAAATGCTCGCATCAGCTCCATAGAAGCGGAAATCAATGGGAAGCATGTTCAGGGGCTGTCAGTTCGAAAGAGTCAGAACTTGGGAGTGTTGGAGACCGTTCAGGATCTGACAATCTATCAGAATATAAATGGGGATAATTTCAACCGCACATTAATCCAAGACACTACGAAGGTGTTTCAAAAGGTCGTGGAGCGGGATGGAGTGGGACGCATCCGTCGTCTTCGGATCAATTTGAAGGGCCAGGAAGTATTCAAGTTGGACATTGACTATGACAGTCGTGGGAAGATAAAGCACCGCAAGATGACCATTTCCAAGTCCGCATACGCGGACAATGTCGTTTACGATGCAGATGGGCATGTGTCGGAGGTGATGGGCAGTGGAAATTGGAAGTACGTTTATGATGAGAATGGGAACACGATTCAGATCATGGAGCAAGGGGAGAAGTCGTCGTTGATTTATGACAGTGGAGACCGAGTGATACAGGTTGGAGAGCTTTTCCGCTACACTTATGACGCTCGCGGCTTCCTCGTCCAGCGCGGGAGCGAGAAGTTTCAGTACGACGATAAAGGGCTCCTTCTTCATGCTGTCAAGAAGGATGTGTACAAAGTCTGGTTCTTCTACGATCACTTAGATCGACTCGTTTCCTGGAAGGATGATCAAGGAAATGTGACACAATTTTTATATGCCAATCCTGAAACCCCTCATCTTATTACGCACATTCATTTCCCTTTCTGGGGCAAGCACTATCTCCTCCTGTATGACAATTCCAACGCACTTGTTGGGCTCACCAGCTCCGACTCCCAGCGTTACTTCGTTGCCACAGACCAAAATAACTCACCACTTGCCGTTTTCAACGGACAGGGTAACGTCGTCAAAGAGATTCATCGAACTCCGTTCGGGAAAGTGGTGAGGGACACTAATCCGGAATTCTACCTCCCAATTGGTTTTCATGGTGGCGTTGTTGACCGCAAGACTGGTCTAGTCATCATTAATGGTCGTCCCTACGACCCCACCATCGGTCACTGGATGGTCCCTAACTGGAAGGATCTAAGTTCTAACTTACGGGTTCCCACCGACATTTTCTCGTACCGTTTTGCGAACAATGATCCCATCACTCCACGCAATGCCTTTGCTCAGAGTAAAATGACATCACTCAAAGACTGGCTCAAACTTTACAATTACGATGTCCAAAAGATATTTGGACAAGATTACATTAAACCAATTACTGTGGAGCCAAGTGTGACAGATAATCCTCATTTAGTTCCTGAGTTCGGAGCTGTATCCGGGCTGGATTGTATTGCCAAAACTGTGACAAGTGGATTTAAGAATGTTGGATTCCGTCGTGGCTCTCGTCTCAAGACAGAGAAGCTTCTGGCTGGAGTCAATGAATGGGATCTAATGAGTAAAATCGCCTACAAGAGAGCTGCCTTCGGTCCAGGGCTCCTCATTTCCCGTGTCGAAAGTGGGCGGACGCTCATTAGCAACGTGGACAATTCCGTCGTGCAAGGAGTCATCACTTCCGTGCTCAATGGCTCACTGTCCATTGATTTCAAATCATCACACCAGAATACCTTCTATTTCGTCAAAGATAATCCTCACAAGCTTCGAGACGATATGGAAGAACTTAAGCGACTCGGTGGCCTTTATAATATATCTGTCCATGATGCAGAGAATGGTATTAAGGTAAGTTGTGACTGAGTGTAACATACCTAAATGCAGGATCTCTTCACCGCTAATGTACCTTTGTGCTGTCTCGCAGGAATTACGATTATCTAACGGAGATACTAGCGTGGCTGTTCGGTACGGAACAGACCGGGATGAGGAGTTCGGTCGCCTTATCAAACACGCTCACCGCCGAGCCATTGAGAAGGCTTGGGATGAGGAGAAAATGTACATATCCATGGGCTTGGATGGGCGTCGGGCGTGGACCGAGGAAGAGAAGGATCAACTTCTGTCCAAGGGTCAAGTTCACGGCTACCGTCCTTCTGACCTCTACAATGTTCACAAATTCCCTCAATTAGCAGACGACCCCAGTAATGTCGTCTTTCAACGAGATTCCCGACGGAAGCGACGGAAAAGCAATAAACGGCATCATCCGCCCGCCGCACCATCGTCCTTAATCTCTTATGTATCGCTTCTCAGCTCACTCTCCTCAACCTCTTCGTCATCCCTGTAGCCTTTACGATGTACATAATATAACAATAAGATATTATATTTCAAGAAGATCTTGCTTATTACATGATGAAACCTCAAATTCGTAATATATTCAGTACAAGCTAAAGGAATCATTATGTTAGGTCCGATGATACATTAACTTTTCATCATCAATCATTTTACCTCTATACGAGCATCTAATCTTAAATAAGTAATAATCATGATAAGGAAGCAAATAATTTTGTTGACTGTTGTGGTGTGAAGGTGATTCCGAGACTGACTGAGCTCTAAGATTATTATTATTATTGTAAATTGAGGATGGACGACCTGTATGTATGTTTATCTGGCCAGTGCGCTGTAGAAACTAATGAGAATATGTATAAACTAACGAGTGATTGTGAATATCTTAAGAAAGCAAAATTAAGACGACAGTTTGCATGTACATTGCATCCGCTCTTCAAGTTCTGCTCAGATATTATAATCAGGATCTGAAACAGACGTTTATACTCGTTCAGGTTTTATGGATACGACAGTTAAGTCCTATAAGACCGCAGTCTCGCAATAATTAGCACGTAAGACTCTACTCTGCTGTATAAAACTTGTAAATTTGACTGAGCGTGTAATCGTATTTTTTAAGTCTATTGTTTTCGTCGTGCAAATTTGTGTGTACATAGCGGCGGAATACGTATTGGAGACCAGGTTACTAGAGTAATTGCCATCGTAAGGATTATTCTTATTTATATAGATAAATTAGTATAATCCTGAAGCAAATGTCTTCTCTCACCGTATCTTCCATGACTAGAAATTAAGACCAATCTTATTAATAATTACATGAGGACCTGCGTGTCAAACTAACCCTAATGTCATGCAGTCCCTAATGGTTTTGTTAGGCACTCAATTTTCAGCAGTTTCCTGCACGCTTCACGCATCGTTACTTTTGATTACTCGTTTTATACACGCCAGCAGGGAGCTGAAGATAGACGGCACTCAGTGACATGTGATTATGAGCTTTTTGTTATTTATATAGTCTTATAAGTTTTTTACAGATTTGTGGGCTGCCTCCAAGATATTATCATCAACTTACTCAATGCTTTGTGCATTTGTTTAATTCTTTTACTCAAGCTGCTTCACGGAAGTGGCAATTATTATAGCTTATGTTTAAAGATGTTGTTATAATTTTTTAATCATATAAAGTCCATAGTTATGTTTACATACATCATCGTAAGGAAAGTCTTGTAAACAACACTGATGGCCCCAGTTTTCCATCAGTCATAGTTCATCGAGTTGTGCCATCAACACTTCAAACTTAGCTGTTAAAGCCTGTATGTGCTTGTTCGATGAATATCCGAATTTTACGAAAATATCGAGTTAATCGGAGGACTGCTAGATAAGCGACCTGTAGCATAGCAGCCAAGATAGGCAAGCTTATATTGATCACTGAAATAATCCGAACGGAGGTAATCATCCAAGATAGTGCATTCCACAAAGGATTTTTCGTACATTAGGATAAAATTAGATTGAGTTGAAGAGAGACAGAGTGATATGTTAATTTAAAGTTTAGCAGTGGGCACTATTTCTCCAATCGCGGATTTATCGTTTTTCGAACTGGCTAGGGGCAAATTAAAATTACAAAATGAAGGAGTGCACACACACACGCATATAGACATAAATGACTTGTCAGGGTTTCCATGTATCTAGGCTAAATGATTGTGTAAACTTGTAAGATACCATGATTGTGAAGGGTCTTGTAGTCTTTAAATTCCCTTTATTCCAATTCTATGATGGCCGTCGTAGTCATGGACACTTGCATGGTGAGCCACTTCCCATAGTTTAGGAGGCAGAAATGCATGATTACAAGCGCATGCAAGGGTTCGTTTGTACAGTTGTACAAAGTATACAATTTATATTAGTCTAAGCTCCGTATTATTGCTCATAGGAAAAGGACTAGGTAGTTGGAAGGGCTAATAGTACTCTTATAAATACTGGATTATTCAAGACATCACCTTCTATTTAACAGATAGTGCGCCATACGTACGGTAACAGCTAATATGTAGGCTATAATTATTATCACATAGAATGCTGTATGAGACGACGATACTGTTTATAATTATTATTATGTATACATGCGGACTAAGAATACTTACGGAATACACGATGGATTCCGATGGGACAAGATGAAAGGATTAATATTTATAGTCATTTTTGTCAGTGCATATTATTGTGTATTTATTGTCAAACGGAATCATGTTTAAAATAAATCATCGTACATAAAGAATCCTTGTTCATTTCCATGGATGTTTCATAATGCTCCAATGCGCCGACTTGGACCGACGGAAGGAATCGGGATACTTCGCCACTGTCAATTTTGGTAACTACGCAACAAGGCCTCAGCAAAAAACCCAGATGGAAACTGTGCACGTACATACGAGGCCACCAGCCCACGAGCGTACGGAGTAACGGACTACGGACCCACAGTACACTTTCACTCTTCCCGGGTTTTCCTTTGAGCGGCTTCAAAGGTAAGCTCCATGGCAGAATGTGTCCAACTTCTCATGATAGACAGATGGGCATTTGCTTCCATACGTCAGTTTGAAAGAGCTTGATGAGACACTCAGAACATGCGCTATTTCTACTGATATGTCGTCGACTGAGATCATACTTAATGGCCACTTGTTATTATTTTACGAAATCTGACATGGTCCAAGTTTATTACGAAACAACCGTAAAGGTGTGATGATGTACAGCATGAAATTGGTTGACAGTTGAGAAACAGATTACAGCGAACGTATACAACTTTATTGAAGACGTGAGGAGAAAGATGATCAATTTATACAGTAATTGACTGGGGAGGAAAATTACATCGAGCATTATCACCACAAGAGGTTTAAACAGTAGGATCGGTTGGCTGGATTGCACGACATAAGAATAGTACACACGATATAGTTGAGTGGCAAAGAAGTTCGCATAATAGAATCAGCCAGTATCCTCTGATCTAGCAGCAATCTCAGAAGATTGACATTTTGTGTTACAAGTATGGAAACACCGTGATTAACTTTGGACAAAGGGCAACACACAGTATATAGGCGATCGAAAAGTACCCCACAACGGGCTGATTTTAAATACTTGGAGGAATCCTCATTGACATGAACAGTTAGCTAACACTCAAGCATACAGAGCGATCCAGATTAACTTGGGCGATGACACTGCTTCCTCTTCCATCATCTGTCCCAACACACTGTTGACCAACGCAGTGGTTTATAATTTTTTATAATGTCCTATACCCATGGACATTGATGATACTGTGTTGGTTATCCCCAAACAAAATTGCTCTTGCACCTTCCACAGACCAGAGGTCACACAAAAAAACAACTGTGAGCCTAAATTACATGAAAACCTTTAACAGCTATCCAAAATGGATTTCGGGTCCTAATCTTCAGTACTCATATATCTGCAATGTATATATATTTTTACAGCTATAGTAACTACAGAGAGTACCTATCAGAAATACTCCAACTAGTTGTGATGTACGGTAACTACAATAACTTCACCACAATTATGTAATATAATCAAAACTCTTAGGCGTGGACCAAACCCAAAGGTGTATGTCCCATGCACACAAAAATATTGTAAAAAACACGAACAGCGGATCTACATCGATACGAAATTAGTAGTACGAACAATTTGCCTCTGCATCAGGAACTATTCTGACCATAAACTTATGCAACTTCGTTACTTGACAGATGGTTCTATACAACTTAAGATGTATCTATCAAAAGAACGAATGTGTACCCGAGCAGATCAGAAGTGCAGGTCAAATTACCATGATCAGTTATATCTTGTTGGTGCCCCCTAACCCCTACGAAATCGTCAAATAGACGCAGTCCCCATCTCGTTCACACTAACTATTGTAGCTACGAGACATCCTCAAAGAAAGCAGAAATGGTACAGAAATAGATTCATACGTAAAAATATTTCAAGATGGCGCATCCATAAATCGCAAACAGAAACTATTCTAGATGATTTTATGATTTCCTTCTTCCTTTGCTGCCTTTACTCTTAGCTTGTCTTCCTTTTCCCTTCCCTTTGCCTCTCTCATTCTTCAACCTCTTCAGCTTCCTTCCACGCCCAGATGTCTTCTTTTCTACAGGTTCTGCATACACAAATAAAACACCATAAGATGAATTCCATATCACTTTGTCGTTTACGAACCAATATTCTTGTAAGAATATCACACTAATCAGGGTTCAATCGGAAACGTTAACTCCTTAATAAAACAACACAAACCTGGCTTTGGTGGAGGCTTCTTCTCCACAACTTCTTCCTCTTCTTCTTCCTCTACTTCTTCTTCTTCTTCCTCCTCTTCTTCCTCCTCCTCGTCTTCATCCTGTTCTTCAGACTCCTGTTTCGAGGTGGAGGAAATGGATTCATTGGCAGATTTTGGAATTTTGACGTGCGGATGCCTCTTGAGGAACCCATAATACCAGTCATCACTTGCCATTCGTTTCTCTGCATTGAACTGATTTGGGATGCCATTGGAGTCACAGTACTCATAGCAAATGCGCTTGATATCGCTGGACGTGACCGAGAATCCCTGATCCCTTAAGTCCAAAATTGTCTTCTCCAGCACATCCTCCTCTATCCTTGTCAATATTGGGCTGCCTCCGCAGGTGCGGAACTGATTAACGTCATAAATACCTCCAGACTGTTGAAATTTGTGGTACTGACGGTATAATGTTGCTCTAGAGATGCCGAACTGACGTGCCGCTTCATTTATTTTCAATTTGGTCTCTTTAATGGACAGCAGGGCATCCAGGAGATCCTGCTTCGTCCATCGGTCCTCTGTCTTTCGCTTATAGTTTCTCACCATCCTGTAACATCAATCAAGATTACGTCATTGTGCATATTACCCGCCATCACAAATATTCCCCCCAATTTTTTTTCCATCATCATCTCTTTCCGCAATACAACACACAAAGATCACAATACACACATCATCAACTATCGACCTTTCCCCATTTGAATATAAAAAACTCGCCACAATTTTCCTCTCTCACTTCATTCATTCACTTCTCATCCCAACATGACTAAAACATGATTTGAACGCAATTCCCTTCCCACGGTAGTATAACACACATTCCCTCCACCTTACTCATTCCAGGCATCCAGCATCCAAAAGGAAAAATATTCTGTCCCATTCATAAGAATATAAAAATCCCAACACTGCTCATCCAACGTTTCTCTTCCCTCAATTCATTTTTTATGAACTTCCACTTGTCACTCCTACGTTATAGAACTGCTTTAAAATTACTGCTAAATTTTAGCGCTTCCCCCTCATACGTGATACGAAGAACTGCTATTTTTTTAAATTTAACGGGAAGACGCACCTACGTCCAATTCACATGCGACGCATTAATAATAATAACTTGACAATTATTATCGCTTCCAATGACTCAAGTCACATTCCAATTCAGTTTTTCCAATTTATTTCAAATCCCTTTTAAACGGCTTCATTTACCTGGAATCCTGGAAATGATGAAGGTTATGTGTACTTTTCAAGACTCCACTACACTACAGTGCTACAGCTCCTCCGCTTTACACACACAAACACACACACACAGGATCCACAGTCAATGTTATTCTCTCATGCTATGCGTATTACGAGCTGAGGGCCAACATACCCAGTGCCACACAAGCTCCTCGAGCGATAATTAGATGACTGCTGCTGCAGCAACAAGAGGGGAAGTGAATGCTTCTCGAACAAGGGAGAATGCAAAGCGACGGCAGGTTGCCCCAAAGATGTCGTCAACGCTTGTCTATCTTCCAATCCTTGGGCCCCACAGCCCTTTTTCCTTTCATGCTCGTTAGATGACGAGACTTTGAGCTGTCCAATTGACGGGGTAAGTTGGGCAGATATT
>JAQIWI010002353.1:0-12701 GCA_034698825.1 Deuterosminthurus bicinctus | reverse complement strand
CATGCTGAAGCAAAGTTACTTGTCATTGCTGAGGGGCACGACTTTCACCTGAAATTGCGTGTGGAAGGTGAAAGAATGGACCATGAATGGCTTTGAGCAACTGGATTGAGCAAGCTGTCATCAGGATCGCTGGAATCAACAGCATTGATGCTGAGCTGAACACAATCAAAGGGCCAGACTGCAAACAGCGCCTATAATATGCACTTATGTAATTCTGAATTGAAAGTGAGTAAAGTTGAGCTTAATTCGAAATGCCATTTTGCTGCTGAAGAGGAATCGTCATAATGATAGGGTATGACTCTGAGAACCTTGTGAACGCAATCACTTATCACTTTTGTTCCCTCCTCAAACTAGTTGGAAAATCAACAGCTCGTTTCACATAAGCAAGCCACGGTGTCCCTTAAGGTCTTCACGTGTGATATTTGCTATTGAGCACGTTAGGAAATGTTTAAATTCGATTAAAAGCCATGCATAGTAAGTGGAAGTGTATATCCTGAAAAGTTTATGATGGCAAAGATAGTTAGAGCTTTTTAATTTCCCTACTACATTCCTCCTGTAGCAGTCGAGACGACGTCAACTTTCTGCCAACACAATAATCAATCTTACCTTGATAAAAATTTATATAATAATGCACGTTGATCAAACAACGCTCACTTTCTACAAGTTACTTGACGGGTACGCAGATGAGCGAACGCAAAGAGCAGTTAGTTAGTTCCTGAATAACTTCAAACTTTCTTGCCGATCATCATCATCTCCTGTTTTTGCTAGTAGTGCTGCTGCAACTTCGCCTTGTCTGTTTACATTGTGAGCCCCAGTGTCCAGTACAGTCAGCCGTAATTCCGAGATTTCTTCCTGTTGTGCCATAAGTAACCCGGACAGTCATGAAACGCATCTTATTTTCGATTTTTCTGGCCAGCCTAGGAGTCATTCTAGGCACGGTTGAAGGTAAAGACTACCCCATAAAACTCCAGCCTGAGCTGGATGTTCTTGATGTGGAAAGTTATTTGACCAACCCGAGACTGCTGAATCTTCAAATTAAGTGTATTTTGTATGATGGACCCTGTGACGTTGTCGGCAGATGGGCAAAACGTAAGTTCTCTCCAGCTTAATAAGATAAGATTTCCATGTGCCCAATGATAAAATTCTTTTGCGCTTCATAATGCTATTTGCACCTGCTGATGAGTGATAGGAAAAATTATAATCAATTCAGTGGTAATTTTGTGAGCGTGTGTAAATTGATGGCAAGGACGGAGTTGTGATTGTTGGGATGATTGCCGGGAAGATTGCTGAAAGTGCTCGGACAGGTTCTTCGAGGTTCCTTGGCCCGCTCATACACACACGGCAGACTTTCCTTCTTGTTCGCGTGCTTTCTAGAGGCTACAGTGACCTAGATGACCTTCCCTACAGGAAATAGAACGAGGATAGGAGGGATCAGATCCGAAAGGCTTCAGGTCAATTTTCAAGGTCCCAGAAGACAAAGAGCGATGATGGATACCGTACAAGCCATAAATAAATTTCACAATTCACTGATCGCCCACTGAATGGCAAATGGTTACAGGGGCTTGGTATAGTATTATGCAACCCAAATCAATTTACCATGACATAGTATTGCCGAGCCTGCAGGCGACAACTTGAGTGTTCAATGACAACGGGCCCATTGGAATTGACATGCAAACAATAGTGACGGGATGATCGTCGTGGCTTGTATCAACCCAAGCTTATGGACACAAAGACTCTATTTTTAACGATTCGCATGATCACTATTGTGAAATCTTAACCAGTTAGGGACACTTATGCTTCGCGTCTGACAATACACACAAGTCAACAGTAACTTGAATCAAGGGAAGAAGGGGAAATGGATTCCACATGCGACATATATTCGCCATCATTATGCATTTAATGTTTTCAAAACTCTTAAATCGACCTTTTTGTTTACATTCAGCCCGAGTAAAGGCCGGACTTTTGGGAGAATGCATCTTGTGTACAGAAAAACAGAAGGGCTGGCTGGAGACCTGGTTGGACCGACTGATCAAGAACTTCCCGGATTTGTACCGGGCTGGTGTGGCCAAATTCCTCACAAATTCAGGCGTAGATGTCCCAGCCGATGAAGTCGACAAGCTGAAGAAGACTCTGGCCAAACTTGATTCAGGGGACTTTAGTTGGGGGAACTCGACGACAGTGGCGACGCCTTTAAATTCAACAACATCTACAGAAGAGTCCTCGACTACTGCTACTACTACTCCAAGCTCATAAGATTTTATAGTACAAGAAGAAGAAATGTAATTTCCGCTATTATTATGTACACACGCTAAGTCTGATTGCTTATTGTGTGGTGTGTGTCATCAAGTGTACTGCTGTGTGTTGTTGAATGATATTAATTGAGGAAAAGATTCCCATAATGTTACATACGGATATTTTACTTGTTCCTCTGTCGCTTTACATATGAAGATGATTTCTATGTAGCTTTAATAAACCCAAGAGGCCTCCATGATCAAGTGGGAAACGCAAATGATTCTATATGTATCAAGAAAATTTCGTTAATTTCGTTCTATCGGTCATCTTCTTGGCCGGAAGACAAAGAAATTTAATTGCTCAAGCTGAAGAGTTGGAAAAAGTTTGCATGAGAGAGATGAGGCAGGATTTTCCCTCAAGTTGGCTTCTCACGGTATAATTATTATTATTATTACATTTGCTGGGAATTGCACTCATATACTCAAATCAAAAGCTTGGAAAAAGGGAAAAAAATGAACTTGCTCGACGTTGAAACCAGTTCAACTCTACTCCAAGTCTATAAGCTTTGTCACGATTTCTTCAACAATTTCATCAGCCATTTGTTTTTCACTGGATTTACCTGACAATAAATAAATAGTGTCTGCAATTATTGACATACACAATTCACATTAAATGCGAGCTATAGTCTGCTAAGACTCCCGATGAGGCGTGGACAAAACTTGATCAAATCCAGTCCCCGCGAGCATGAGAGAGCTCGTTTCTATGGATCATTAGGAAAATTATTGCTTCACTTCAGACTTGATTCGTGCCCGTGAAGTTACGCAAATTGAGAGGAAATCTAATTTCTCATGCCCGGGTCGAAAGATTGCGACAGAGGAATTCGGTCGGTGCTTCTGCCTCAATCACGTGGAGGATCCTGGCAGAGTGAAAATGTGCCAAAGTCTGAACAGAACAGCGACTGATCCGAATATTAGGCAAAGGCCAGTTCCAAACACCTTGAACTCATTCGTCTTTATTATTCTTCCAAGAACCCAGTTGAAAGCATCTAGAAATTGTGGTGCGAATATTGGGAATCGGTGCTAATTTCCAGTGGGATCGTTACAGACTTTATTTTCAAGATTCCTTAAGATTGCGTACACTTGGAGAAAACAGTGTTGTTAGTTAGTTAATTAATAACAAACTTTTTTCGGCTTTAAGACTGACCTCGATGTTCTGTGTGCTAAGATTGTAAAAGGAGGATTTTGTGTTAGGTCTGTAAGGGGATTATTGTTTTTGAATTTTAAATAGCAAAATGCGGAGATGTCTCCTTTATTTGTACAAAAATCGCGTGGAAAACTTTGGGTTGAGTGGGCCCTTGGTAAAGTTGCCAGTGCAGGGTACTTTGAAGGGATCTAGTCGAATTTTGTGTGTGCGCTCGTATGTGCGTTTGTCACCGAATGAGGTAAGTAAGAGCTGTTGAATATATTTGGGGAGGAAGATAAAGAGTATTTAAATAAAAAATTATGTTGATTGAATTGCGTTTGTGTGGCTTCCAGGTGACGAGGATATTAAGGAAGAATGAATTCTCTGCTGACATTAATCTGGGCTCAGTCAAGTCCTTTGAGTCTAATCAGTTGGGTTCAAATACACCGATAGAAGATGCCAGATCGGAGGCCCGGTGCCTTCTAACAACAGGTTTGCTAGTATTCTGTTGTCATGGAGACGGTGTGATATTAAAGTTGTGGAAGCTAAAGTGTATTTTTCCATCTTAGGTCTATTGTTTGGAGTCTTCGATGGGCACGGTGGTCCGGCATGTGGTCAAGTAATAGCAAAGAGACTATTCCGGTATATTGCTGCATCTTTATTACCCCGCGATGTGCTATTGCAAACTGCGAACATGAATGCACAAAGTTCAAGCCAGGAATATCTGTTAGAATTTTTCAATGATCGATATGATTTAGTGGAAGATTTAAGTAAGCTTTATGAAACTAGTTTTCAAAATTTCGTCAATGATCTGGCGGAGAAAAGTAATGAGAACTTCAGAATGGAAGCAGCTTTAGAGAAATCTTTTATCCGATTGGACGAGGACCTATGTAATGAAGTAGTGAAAATGAAGCCAAAAGTTTCTGTTAGTGAAAATAGTTTAGCCATGAAGACTCTTTCAGTAGCATTATCCGGTGCCGTGGCTTGTGTTTCTCACATTGATGATGAGCATTTACACGTTGCGAATTGTGGAGATTGTCGTGCGGTACTCGGATCCTGGAGTTCAGATGTAGAAGACTGGGTTGCAGTGCCTCTAACTGCGGAACACAATTCGGACAATGTATCAGAAGTTAAGCGTGTGCTGTCAGAACATCCTGAGAGCGAGAGGGATTCAGTCATTAGGAATGAGCGGCTACTAGGTCAGTTAGTTCCTCTGAGAGCTTTCGGAGATTACAGGTAACAAAAGCTTTTTCAATTTTACATTATTCATGAAAAACATAGAATGTTATTTAAACTGAAAGTGAAATATTTCCCGCAGATTCAAATGGTCCCTGGAAACGCTGCGAGACATCGTTGTCCCATTCGTAGGAGATCAGGGTCTATCACCGAATTACTATACTCCACCATATTTAACTGCCCAACCTGAAGTAACCTACCACAAACTTCGGGCAAAGGACAGCTTCCTCATCATCGCTTCCGATGGTCTATGGGACATGCTGTCTCCTAGTCAGGCCGTTCGCCTCGTCGGCGAGCATATGTCCGGCAAGACTGTCCTCAGCCCTTATCAACTGCCTGAAAATGCCAGTTATACTCTTGACGATGTTCACAACACCCTGTTGAAACGAATGGAATCGTTCAAATTGAAACCCACGGATCAAAACGCTGCTACTCACCTCATCCGTCACGCACTTGGTGGCACTGAGCACGGTGTCGACCACAACAAGATGAGCAATCTCTTAACTCTGCCTCAGGACTCAGTCAGATTATTTAGGGATGACATTACTGTAACTGTAATATTTTTCGATCCTGAGTACTTGAGCCAAAGACCCTTGTAATTTTTCTGACCCTCCAATAGCCTTGATTGCCACTGTGGTACTTATGAAACTTGTTTGTAGCCAAAGAGGAAATTATTGTATTGTTGTTATTGTCTACTTGCTCGTCATCATCTTGCCTCACATGGCACAGACAGCGCATAGAAGTCTTTTTGCTCGTACTCTTAGAGAAAAAGAAGAGTCAGTTTATTTTTCTTAGTAGTCACCTAGTGATATTCTCGGCTCAAATGTACCTTCAGTCATTATATTTAGTTTGTGGTAACGGTGATGCGATGGCAATAACGTATCCGCGTGCATATTATTTCACATATGTGATCAAGACGATGATAAAAGCCTTGTGCGAAGAAGTGAATAACCATATTCATTTGCTTATCAATCCAGCATCTCTGTCTCTCTCTCTCTCATACAGCTCCAACTCTCTCCTGTACGCTTCACTTCACATTATTACGTGAACAAGCATTTTCATCATTTAACATTATTCTCCTATCTCATCTGTCATGTCTAATCTGTAGAGAATTGAACCTTACAGTAGGGCCCATTCGAAAGGCCTGTAGGGTACAAGGCAAACAAACGTTTACATTCACATTTCCTTTCATTCTCTGCCACTCACATTCTCCCAATCTATCAAGCCTCGCAAACCTTGTTGCTCTTT
Organism: Deuterosminthurus bicinctus; assembly: GCA_034698825.1. Classification (NCBI taxonomy): domain Eukaryota; kingdom Metazoa; phylum Arthropoda; class Collembola; order Symphypleona; family Bourletiellidae; genus Deuterosminthurus; species Deuterosminthurus bicinctus. The sequence continues at coordinate 6,803 of JAQIWI010002353.1, read as the reverse complement.
ATTAACTGTGCGACTTTCCAAGTTAAGAACTAACTGATTGAATTTCGGACCATTTAAAGACTGACAGAGGCAGAGGATTGCTAAAGATGGGCCTGACGTTGATGACCTTCCTTAATTGCCTCGGGCTTGCTTGATGTGATGGGAATGTGAAAAATCTTCTATAACTCCTGGGCACCCTGAAAGATGGTGCCATACGATTTGGCTTCTTCCATTCACATTGCATTGCATTCCCTTTACCGGCCTCACAAGCTGACAGCCAGCCTTCCTATTCCTACTGATGACTGCCTCCTGCCATTGACGTTGTTGGTTGGCACATACGGACGGACCATTTTTGGGCATATATTTTTCTATAACTTGTATACACTCAACTCACTTACTTCTCAGTGTAATAAGCACAGTGAGTGAGTGTCCTTGCATACATTTTCTAAGCAGTTTATTTTGCAAGCATATATATCAAGTCAAGGGGCAAATAAAGCAAAGTGACGGGGAATTGAGCAGTAAGAGGAAAAAGTTTTGGAGTGAAAGAGTGTGGGTGGGTGGGACAAACTGACTGACTAAGACTCTTCTTTAGGTATCATTGACTTGATCGTCAGCCGTTTGGGCAGAAGGTGAAGAGAGTTGTGAATCAAGAAAATAAAAGAAGAAGAATTCCTACAACTTGTCACCTGTGATTCAATCTATTGAATTCCTCGGATTTTTCTTTTAAGTTGTCCACTTGGATCCCGAAATTAGCGGTAAGTATATTGAAATTGTGTTAGACAAAAATTAACTGTGACACTTCCTTCTTGTTGTAGTTGTGTTTGAATTTGTAATACAAGTGTGAAGAGGTTGTGAATTTTGGAATTCTGTACTTGTGAGTGGGATTGTGATTAGACGACATGATATGATGATAGTATCTGGAATTTTGTCCCCGAATTTTTGACGATGCAGTGGAAATTTTGTGAATAGAATTTAGTTGTGTATGAAATGATTTTGTTGTAATATTTGGATGGGTTGTTTTTGAGAAGAGTTTTAAAGTGACATGGATGATAGAAATTTTGTGATGAATCATCAGTACTGGCGATGAACTCATGGGAAATTTCTCTTTTTCTTTACTTCAGGTTCAGAATGTCAGCCAGGAAGACAGGACGTCGGGGTGTGACGAAGAAGCGAGCTCAGCGAGCGACTTCAAATGTATTCGCTATGTTTGATCAAGCTCAAATTCAGGAATTTAAGGAAGCATTCAATATGATTGACCAAAATCGAGATGGGTTCATAGACAAAGAAGACCTTCATGACATGCTTGCCTCTCTTGGTGAGTGGTTTTGTTTGATGTGTGTGTGGACGTGTGTGAATGTCTGTTCTGTTGTTGAATCTTTATCATAGGCGGATGTGATTGTATGGCTATAAATAGACTTTGTGTGCAGCAGTGATGCAATGTCGAGTGTGGACTTTTGTGTAGGTAAAAATCCAACTGAGGAGTATTTAGATGGGATGATGAGCGAGGCACCAGGACCAATCAATTTCACCATGTTTCTAACTCTGTTTGGCGAGAGGTTGCAAGGAACGGATCCTGAGGATGTCATCAAGAATGCTTTCGGATGTTTTGATGAGGAGAATACTGGTTTGGTGAATGAGGAGAAACTTCGGGAGTTGTTGACAACCATGGGTGACCGTTTCACCGATGAGGAGGTACGGGATACAATTGTTTGTTTAAATTGTATCTATCGTGATTTGTGCATCTGATCATTGTTGTCATGTTTGACTAATTTTTCCATGTTGTCTAGGTTGACGAAATGTTCCGGGAAGCTCCCATCAAGAATGGGCTTTTTAATTACGTCGAATTCACAAGGATTCTGAAACATGGTGCCAAAGATAAGGATGAGCAGGAGGCTTAATTTCTTGCTCACATTCCATGTTATGTACTTAGATAAACTATATACAAAAGCGTATCATCTTTAATGTAAACACAATGTCGTACTAATATTATTCGGATCCGACGTGTCTGCAATAGTGCCACTGGATCTAGATAGGTAGTTAGTATTATTCTGTTCTTTCGAGGACATCTCTAAGCGGAGGTTATAATACTTTTAGCGCTGACTTTTTATGCAACCTTTTCCTCCAGCTCTGTAATGCAAAATATACAAAGAATAATGAAGTGTCAGGGAGATTGTGAAATCAACTGCATTGTGCAGTTTAATTATAGCCATACATGTGAATTCCAGCCGCCACAGAGGAATTCTAACCTGACGTAGACATACGCAAAAGCGATTACTTACTCTCTGAATAGGCTTTCCAGTCAAATACACTGCAAAATAAGGAGACAAACTCTCGCCTTCTAGATGAAGGGACATGTTTTTTTTACCTTGCTGTATTTTTAGTCGTTCAACACTATTACTTGCTTCGGCAAGTGTTTTTTCCATCCACGTCGGCGGCGGTAGTTGAGTAACAGGAGGAGAAAAATTGAGTCGTTCAACTCCACGCTCCGCAAATCAGCCTGAATGCTTGTATTTAGTCGCTCTTCCTCGAGCTCATTTTCTGCATTCCTTCGAGTTAATAAGTAATTTTTATTCCGTCAAGTCTTTTCTCAAAATGTAATCCACATATCATGCCCTTTTCGCTGTATACAATCCCAGCACTTGGTAATTCTTCGCACATTCCATTGTTAAATTGCGTTCCGTATGAGTCCCCCTCCTCTTTCCCTGTACTGTAGTGCCATTCAGAGGGTTTGACATTGTAGTTGTTTTGAGCGAAAAAATGTAAAGATCAATGGGAGTGATCCTTTGGAACAGAGTAATAATATATCGCGCCTTAGGTCGTTGTGTTCTACGCGCCACCGGTAGACAGATGTTTCTTGTTATCAGTTTCTACGTTGTTTACCAGGCGGATAGTACATGAGAGATACACACCGCTTATTGGGTCCGAAGATGAACCAATGGCTTCCACTAACCTTCTTTGTAACACAAGTAGTAATAATAGAAATTCCTAAACACTTCCCTCACGTCTTACTACTATTTTTTCTACGTCTAAAAAATGCAATTAAGCAAGTGAATTGGTGTATGAGAAGACTGTCGTCCGAGTATCTTCTCTGGTGATACGAAACGAAAACCCCATAACTTGAAGCCATTTTTCAGACCTTGGAATAAAGTTGACAGTTATTAAGCATAATTGGTTTTGGCTTGAGCCTTTCTTTATCCACATAATCCCATCTGCCATCCTCCTGCGTTCCCACCGTGGGAGTCGACTCGAGTCGGGATCACCCTCTTTTCGATTCACTACTACTGCTGACCGTTCAAGATCAACTGCTTCTTCATGTTGTGAGGGGAAAATCCGTGATGATTTGTGGTTTGGATTTGCAACACTATTCTCAATGACAATAATAATTTCACCACCTTCTCAGCATTTCCACTTGAGCATTTACAAGATAAAGGACTACATTCCTCACACAATGCCTTCGCCCAATACTTATACAGCTTGCTGGCATCCTCCTCTGTTGGAAGTCTCTCTCTGATCCTGCATCAGAGAGTAAGAAAGTGCTTCTAGCCTGTCCAGTTTTTATCGCAAATTCTCTGCAGGCTCAAAGGAACATCCATAACTCCGCACAGGTGCAGATTTTGACTTCTGAAGGGAGAATGTGGAGCTGATCGCTCCTTCATGGTCACTACGCCAGTATAAACTTGCCTCAACAAGGGCTAACCGGGGGCTATGACTCTGGTCCACCAAACGCTTCACATTGTCCTACAAATCTCCGCCCTATTCCTTTCGCAATTAAGTTCATGTTGGACTCAATGTAGCTGTATGTAATTACAAGTTGGTCATAACTATTTAAAGCCTCATTGTGGCTTCCCTCTAGGCATCCCGCCTTAAGCCAGCACTTGCTTCCTCCTGTCCTACAGCTTCCTCGCAAATTATCTGAAGAGGTAAATTGTCCTTTGAAATACCCTACAAATTGACTCAGCATGTAGTGTGGAAATTTGCAGAAAGCTCTAGGACAAGTCGGTACAATGCAGGACTCTTAATTGGCGATGAAGGGGGTAGGAGCCAATCGGAGGTTGGCTCATAAAAACAATGTAGTATCTTTTTCAAACGTGTCGAATTAATTTCTTATGTATAAACGGGAGGCTTGTAGGACTCTTAGTTATGTCTACCTAGTTGTTGATGCAAAAGCCACACCATAAGCCCCGCTCGGTTTTTGGGAAGCCAATTTATGCAGATCGGAGAGGAAAATTCAAAAAGAGCCTCCCGTTATGCACCAAAAGCTGCCCGTTCAGCCTCACCATCTCCCGCGATGCAGATATTAATTAAAATGTTGCCCTAAGTGACTGTAAGATACACATAAAAGAATGGCGGAAGTGATACGGTTGCTGACACGCTGTAGGAATGCACATGCAGAAGCATGTTCAGGCTAACGGGGTGGCTTGATACACATAGGAGCCCTCAAATTAGGACACATTTTTAGCCCTTTGTGGGAAATACAAATGAGACAGCGAAGAAACAGCACAGAAATAAATGTTGTGCAAAATGCATCGCACAGTACCTTTAAGAAATGTTTAAATTTACTGATCAGTAGCTTGTGAGGACGACGCATGCGCTGTCATGTTCTGCGTGCCTTGGAAGCGATGACGTGGCACTTTGAGAACATAGGAACCAAGACGGCGGGCACTCCGGGAAAGCACCTTAAGGCCAGTGTCGGCAATTTTGAAATGAGGTGAAAGTGAAATCACTGAAAGTACACAAGGTAAAAGCAAAGACTTTTCCGTTCACATAATAATAACATTTCTCTCTCTGTACGTATAAATACAAGTGATTTTAGAAGGCATTCATTTTTTAAGATTATTAATTCCGTACGTACAATAATTGCAAGTGTGAGACAGGTAACCGAGATTTGCAGAAGTAGACTATATTGGCCGGCAGTTTAAAACGTTCCCAGTTTAAATATCCCAGTGTTCCCAAATAAATTCCCTTAAAGTTCCAAACATTCCCTACAACTATTATTAACATTACTGCACGTTAGTGTCTTACAGTTCCAACCAAATACTCATAAAGTTTGTTACCAGTGACCTAAATGTTCCGAGGAATTCCCAACTTTTGCCAAAGTTAAACCCACTATGTATTTTACAATCACTTAATGTCATATTGAAAAAGTTCTTTAGAAATATTTACTACGTAAGGCTAACTTCCTAGATTTTACGAGTGGACTGTATTTAAGAACTAACAGCACTAATATAGACAGTGAAATGAGGTCAATTATTCTTTACTATTACTGTGTTCTGGTTCCGTTAGGTTTCCTTCTTAATGGAAAGAGCAAGATGGACAAACAGCTGTCACTTTTTGGGCATTTGAGTGCATTTTTGTATTTATTCTGAAGGCCAAAACAACTGGAAATTTCGACGAAGTACACAGGAGTCGAGTCTGCTTTGGGAGGAAAACTGAATGTCGAGTTCAATAAACAGAAACTCAACATCAATCTGATCCAGACCTGCTTCAAGCAGTCTTTCACTTTTAGAGCCAATCTGCTCACTTGGCCCAGGATTCAAGCTGATCTCTTTGAAAATTGTCCCATATTCCAGCCCTCACAATACGTAAGCTCGCATGATAAGTATTCATGAGTTACGAATCCGTTAACTTAAGCCATATTTAATGTTGAACAGGTCCTCCTCGAAGCAGAATTAATGCTCGGAAGTGGAAAAATCAAACCATTCCAGTAGAATTCTGCGTGTTTTTTCAAATATATCAAAAAGCTACACACGCCACAGGTAATTTTCACAGCTTCAAGCTGCATGCCCCAATGATAATAATCCATTATATAATTACTGATGGTTTTATAGACTGGGTGGCGAGGGTTCCTATACATGCTTTGAACTCTCTCATAGGCAGATCTGGAGCTTAAGGAAATAACGGTAAGGCTTTGTATTTGAATTCAAATTTGTAAGTACATTAAAACCATAGTTTATTTCGTTTTATTTCAGAATGCCAACGAGGTCAACAACAACTCTGGTAATCATCCAAATTTTCAGTGCTGCATGAACGCGAGCTCAACCGTTCTCCAACCGATACTAAAAGTGAAAGAATTCAAAATCACTGGTGAGTCTCACTTCTATATTTCTTTCAAAAGCAGTTTTTTTCCACATTTTATAACAAATTGTTGATGTTTCACAGGGTTTAAAAGCTGGGTGGATGTTGTGCAAGCCTTGGTGTTATCTCTCATGATCTTCGGATTTCCGGTCCACCAAAGAAGCCAAGCAATACTGGGTTTCTTTCAAGTTTATCCCTGGATTTCTATAATTTTAAATTTTATTGTGCACTGGGTTTATCATTTTAATTATTATACACGTGGTTTGTCATTTTAAATATTACTATATACACTGGGTTTTGTACAATAAATAAAAATTTCGGTGAATATATTCCGTGTAAAATTCTGCAAGATTATTTATTCAATCATACATTTCTAAGCCCCGCTTACAACTACACTTATTCTCCTGTCAGCATGTGAAGCGGACCGCCGAGCTAAACCGTGAGATGGGTTTAGGCGCGTGGAATTTATGCATTTCAAAACCCCTTCCAAGTGTGCACCAATTCAATCGCCAGCATTATACATTTCCTGTGTCTCCTCCAGTCTGTGTGAGAACGCTGCAGCAGCTGAGCTACATTTCATGTACCCGGGTGAGGAATACATTTCTTTTTCAAGAAATGTCTATCTGCGGCTTCAAAAAGAAATGTATTTTGGGCTGTGAAAGCCTTAGGGTGCAATAAATCTACCTTACAGCGTCTACTGTGTACACCTCCGAGTTTGTGCAATTAAAAATTTATGAAGAGAGCTGCGT
>JAQIWI010002352.1:0-12706 GCA_034698825.1 Deuterosminthurus bicinctus | reverse complement strand
CTTCAGGAAGTTTCACAGCCAATTTGTGTTCTAAAAATAAAAGCCGGCCCTCTATTAGAAGCCGGACCTTCAATAAAGGCCGGGGCGCTGGAAGATTTGAAAAAAAAAGCCCCGGCATTTAATAGCGGAATTACGGTAAGTAAGGTAAGCTGACACACTCTCAGGGTGTCACACCGTTGATAATTCTGTGGGCATATATAACTGGCTGGCTGATTGGAAATGGCTGTCGGAACTGCCTCCTGCAGGAGTCCACAGGAGTTTTTCCCTATAGATTGTGACATTGTGACCACGTTTCCCGAAATTTCGTCTCTTATTGCGTTCCATTATTGCATTTCCTTTGGCACGAAGGACTCAAATGAAGTTGTTGACATGGTGACGACGGCCTCCGTTAGTGCTGATGGCTTCTTCTTTGCCGTTGATGTGCCGCGCGATGAATATGGTTGTGGAAGCTGCGAGAAACTTGCATTGCACGTGAAAGCTGCAGATTTTGACTCTAAGTTCGGTGCAAAATGACTCTTTGGGTCCTCTGGAGCTTGTATTTCGATGTATTACGAGATTCCAACTGTCCTAAAATCGCTGGGTCCTTCAAATTAGCTTTTAAAGGAAAATTTAAGGGGTTGTTTCAGCATATTATTTGGAATATTAAAATCACGTTCGCAAATTTAATAACCAAAAAGCAAAATTCGGAGCAAGACTTTTTCCAAGTAAATTTTAATGATAATAAAAAAATGTATTGGCACCATTTCATTCTCTCACACATTAAGAGCCTCTATCAGTCTCCTCGGGACACTGGACAAGATCATCTTCAATGAAGAGGTACTGACGTCAGTGAGAAAGCCTACGGCCTACATGCTTATGTCATACACTTAACAGATAAGGTCAAGAAAGTTATATGTTTCCCTTTTCACAATAGCCACCATTACAACATTTCGAGTCGGGGACTGGATCTCGACCCAAACCATTGTGTAAGAGAAGTGTAAGTAATTACTGCCTTTCGTTTACATTTTATATTATTTTTTTAATGTTTCCTAAGATCAATCGAACTCATAACCCGCCCTGCCCGTAACCAGTTAGAAACAACTTTACCAATGGATTTAATACAATATTGGGAGCCAGCTACTTAGCGTCTCTGTGAGTCATGCCCAAGTCAGTTTTTGTCCATTTATGAGGCTCCTTGTACTTAGTTGAGCGACCGGTGCATACACTTTCGCACGGCATACCTTGCAGGTGATAATCTTGCACAGTGGAATTTGGAAATTCCGGAGCCTAGAATAGAACACAATTTAACGATTTATTTTCATCTAGTCTACAATTGATGTTGACAGAGAAATTAAATACAAATGACAAGATTATTTCAATTAAATTACATGATTGCCCATACTGCGCCTGTCTTTCGTTGCACTTGGAATATATATTGTAGTCTGATCCCAAAATTCAGCCTTGTATGTCATCAAAAAAGGCTCCCGAGAGCCTTTTGTGAAGATGTGCACCTTACTATGTAAGTTGGAGTGAACTGAGCAAGTGTGCGGTGTTGTGAAAGGACCGCTTGCCTTTCTACTGTTGGCCGGGCGTGGATTCTAATTTAATCCAAGAGGAGGCAATAGACTGACGCCTCCATTCTTCCCTTTCTCTTTAAGTACCTGGCGGCACGGAGAGGGACGCTTTACGACTCTGTTATGTTCAGGAACTTGGCTACTGAACCTGGCTAAATTTAATGTAAAATTCCAATTTTGAAGAAGGCGTGCAGCCAGATTAGGGTTAGAGTCTATGAGATCCACCCTCTATGTTTTCATTACAATTAAGAGGGCATGCTATAGTTCGACATCAAATATTACGGTAAAGTCCGGCATTATAAATGTACTTTCAGCTCACCCAGTTGTATTTTATTTTAAGATGCCGTAAGCTTATTGACGGTCGGTCGTCACCCTGATTGCCTCCAACTTCATGTCCTCGAACCCTTCAAAAATAAGTTAGAGTAGACCAAAGGCGTCAGGGTACTTAACAATATTGTTCCTCCATTCACTTGTGGTAACTGAAGAAAAAGTAGAAATTTAAAATGAAGCAGAGCTAAAAAAAACTTTCATAGTCATTTTCACCGGACACCAATGGTCTCGCTGCTCACATCGACCACCTAATAGTCCTCAACGAGCACTTTATGGACCTCATGCGCAAGCAACCCTACACGTTTATTCTAATTATGGAAAAGCCGGAATGTGTCAACGCCTGCTTCTGGTACGTCCCGTCCCGAAACACTACCGAAAAGAACCAAGGACACAAGAACTCTACCAAAAACTCGGTCCGATTCAAGCCAAAATGAAGAAGCTGCACCATCAGCAGGGCACCCTCCTGGTTGGGTATCAGCTTCAAGGGCAAACGCCCAACTTTTTACGTAACATTACCTCCAATCCTGCATACACTAAAGAGGACACTAGGCCGATGACATCAACATGTCCGTGAAAAACAGAGATCCATAAGTTGTCATTGAGTGCATGGCAAGTTGAAATTCATTTGAAAACGCCTTCAAAATCGGGATCAAAGTTCAAAATCTTAGGCTATCTAGCAAGTTAGTGCGCACTACGGTGCAAGTACGTGACACCACGAGTAATTTGAGTGACACCACGGGACAAGCAATAATTGTACACCACGGGCCAAGTAACTCTACTCTACGGGTGCTTGACCCATGATTTTGCTCCAAGTTCTTTTCAGAACTCAAATGTCCAACTAAATTTAACATTTTGTTGACCATATGGGGTATGCCAATTGGCCACTTGGAGTCTTTGTAACCTTTGAAACCATGTCAGATCTCAAAATGCTCAGAAGTTGCATACGAGCAAGCAAAACTGAAAATGGTATGCACGGTAGAACCAGATTTGAAAAAGCCCATCAATTCAAGTTATGGGCTCTATGATCTCTGTACATTTCATCATCTCGAGTATTAAGATTAACAGTAGTTACAAGCGAGCCAATGACCTGCACATATTACAGGGTGGCGCTGAAGTCCTGATACATCGAATCTTGTCTATATTTCGAAAGCAACCTAACAATTTGGCACATGCCTCCTGCCATGAACGGTACTATGTACCTAGTTTAAGCAGTTGAGCCCGTTTTGCAAACGGCCCTTCATAGGCTCCACAGAGCAGCGAAGTTTGGTCCTCCGTCGGAGTAGCCAATTACGCGACCCACTTATTGAATAGCTACCTCGGAACTCCTGAAGGAATTGAATTCAGGGCTTGATTTTTTTGTACAAAATACGCAGGAATGTATGGGACAACTCTGTGAAATTTCAAAATTTTAGGACAACATTTTCTTGAAAAAGTTGGACTGAAATTACAGTGAACTTGAGTCCTGCTAAATGCTTCCAAAACAGTACTTGACAGAATTAGCTTTCTGAAGCGCGAAAGCACAGGGCTTTGAGGGCGATGTTTTTTTGGCCAAAGCCCCTTGGGTCTATGTAAATAAACATGCCTTCAAAGTTGTTGAAAGCACAACCCTGAAAAACGTGTAGGGCATTTCTTTGTTTCGGCTAATTTAGCGAGTGTTTTCACATTACGTCTTAAAAATTATGCTACCTCAGCCTAACGCAGTGAGTCTCAAAGGCATTCATAATGGCCTCAAAATGCCCATTGTATGGCCTTATAATGCTGGTGGTTTGAAGACTCCAGCTACGATTTAAGTGAATAATAGCGCGTCATCTTCGGTAGCAGTAATTTCTGCTGGCTGAACTGCGTACCACTTCGACAGGGTGCTGGGTTTTTTCACTCTGTTTCACTCCACAAGCAACTTCAGCTAAGGACCTTTTTATTTTTTGAAAGCCCATTCCTTACCATCTTTGAAAACTAACTTAATTGGAATTCACCCCTTTTTTAGTAGAATCTGCAAAACTTTTTTTGCTCACTGAGAGAGATTTTGACAGAATCAGAGTTCCACCAATACTAGTAGCTACTACGCTCTCTTAGCTAAACGCAGGACCCAGAGATTTTACACAAAGAATCTTCAAAAGTTAGCTCATCTAATGAGTGTATTTGATGGCACAATTCCTTTCACGTTTCCAAAGTAAAAAATTTGCCTTTTAAAATTATACTCCTGTTATTGCACTCGAATTTTTTTTACAGCAGCAGCAGAAGGCATTTAGTTCGACGGCTCTAGTTTCATCGTTCGAGCCTGTAAGATTTTGATATTTTAGCACAAGTATCATAACTATGTAGGCTCCTAACAGTAAAAATTACAGGACCATGCGGCACAGCGTTTGAGTTTTATGGACTCCCAAAGTTATGTATCAGGACTTTAGCGCCACCCTGTAGCATCTAGGATAGCATGAACCTTGTGATGATCTTTAGCATTGAATATCCAGTACTACTTCACAGCTTAATGACTACCTCATTAACATGTTATACGGAGCCATCGGCCGCAGGAGCACACAATACTTCTGGTCTCAGCGTTTTGCAAAACCAGTGAAGGAAGAAGAATTGGGGAGTCCAGGTCTATTGATAAAGCTATAATGGATACGAAAGGTAAACCAAAATTGGCCATTTCAAGACCAAAAACGTATCAAATCAGGCGTGGGTCCTTTTGAGTCCACGCTACCATTACGGTTGATTTTTTTACCTAGAAGTTGAAGCGCCACATTAACGGTTTTATCAGTCTTTCTCTTAGTTTAAGACTTTTTGAAAGATGCTTGAAGCATTACCTTCAAACTTTGTTTGTAGGCGAAATAGTTGATTTAAAAACCAGCTGAACTGCCTTCTCATCGCTCGTAGAAATAAGAAAATAAACAAAGTTGCCAACACCACACTTATTAATACGAAGAAAAATACACCGTCAACTGTAAAACTGCCATTCTGAGTGATCACAAGCCCTTCATAAAAGATCATCGTCGTATGTATCAGCACCGTACAGAGGAGCACCTTACGCGCTGCAACACTTATTTCGATGAACGTTGACGCATTCCTTGCAGTGCCTTTAATGTGTTATGGGGTTCGCCTTAGAAATGTTAAATCTCTCACAATGAACATCAACTATAGCCATTTGGAACGCCTTGAGCCACGCATCTTGAGATTTTTGAAGAAATTTGATTTCACTCGCATCTTTCCAAAGTTGGACAAAGTCAGGATTTTGGTTCCTTTTGACCTACCTGAGTTGTCGCGGGATCATATGAATGGATTCGTTGATCACGCAAACGCCAGCTTGAATGAGCCTGAGCCGGATCGAGCTATAAACATCAAGGAGCTAGATTTGGCTGGAGGCATCACAAGTGCAAATGCAGAATTCTTTGCCGAAATTTTTCCTCAAGTTCAACGACTTCGAGTTTACGAGGAACAAGAAGAAATATCCTTTGGATCGATTTGGAAGCACTGGGTCAATTTGGAGATTCTAAATGTTCATGCAGACGTAGAGAAACACTATGAAGACCTCGAGAGCGTCATCTGTGGGATCTTTCCCGACGAACTGGCTGAACTGAGGCAGAAGGATGAAGAATTTCTCAAGAACTTAAATATTGTTCCGGTCATGCCGGCCATTTCTTCTTTGAGGAGTGAGTCAAGTCTTGTATAGGAATCAATATTCTCACAAGAAATTTACGCCAGTCTGATGTCTTGCAGATCTGCGAAGATTCGGGCTTCTTTTGGCACCTCTTTCGGATCCCAGCCGGGGTTTTCGTAGCATAGGCTATGTCGAACCCCCACCCCAGTTGATATTATCTAAAGTGACCGGGTTGGTTGCTACTTCAAGGTGCCCGCCCACATCTGAATGTAGCACTCTTAACTTATAATTCTCATGTGTATGAAGGTGAGTTGTTAGTGGAACATGTTTTAATTTCTCTTAATTTTCGTTTGGACATGAAGTGAAATGTTCATGTGTTATCATTATTAGGACTGCGAAAAATGGAGCCTTATGCAACTGTCTCCTCCGGCGCCCACTGACTGACGTGAGCGTGAGTGATTGAACTGGGTATATGCACCGACGATTACGTCCAGCCCTCGCCATCTTTAATATTGACGAAAGTGACGGGGCTGGTTGCCTTTGCAAAATGTCCCAATCTCACTGCCACACTCTCAACTTATGTTCCTCATGTTTATGAAGGTAGATAATTATGAGAATTGTTTTTCGATCCGAATTATTTTAGATTTTGACATAGTTTACAGCGACCGTGTTGTATTCCTTGTAGGACTGAGACAAATGGAACCTTATGCAACCGTCCGTCCGCAACAGTCTGATGGCTTCGAGTGATTCCATGGAGAACCTAAACACGCAAACCCTCGCCATGGCAGATTCACATAAAACGTCAAAAATCTGAAAGAGCATACTGAACAATGGTAGTCGGGCCGCCTGTTTATCAACCGAGCTGCCCAGTTCGGAGAATTCGGGGAAAACACGGTCAGATCTGCCAAACTGCATATCTCCGGAACGGGTCGTCCTATCAGGGTGAACCTTCGACAAAAAAATATCTTAATGGGTGTGGTTGGACCCATATTGAAGCCAGTACATTAGTTGATTATCTTCATGTCGAAAAAAATCTGAATTTCGGAATAAATTCACAAATTTTGCCAAACAATTTGAAACAAAATAAAATAAAATTCCTTCTAAAATAAACAATCTTCCACCCAGTTTTCGCAATTTTAGGATTTTTGTTACTCTCAATGATATTTCAAAGCATTTTAAACAAGTTCAAATATCTCTATTCCGATTTCTCGAGGACGAGCAGTCCTAACAAGATGATTCTTGGAAAGAAAAATTTGTGATTGAGAGTTAATTCCTGCTGAAAATGTTGACCTCCCTATACGATCGGGAAGTCCCTATTTCATGATACATTTTAAAAACAATTTTTGGTAGCGAATTTCATGAGATTTATTTCTAAAAATGGGGCTTTCTGTGGTGTTCAAGCCCAGATTCATACATACAATTAGCAGCCATAGATTTGAAAGGTGCGAAGTTTGGGTGTTTGCGAACGAATAAAGACAACAAGGAGAAATTGCAGTAAAATTGTAATTAAAATGCCAAAGAAGAAGACCAAATTTAGTGAGCAATGGAAAGAAACATTTCTATTTGTCGCAAAGAGAGCAGTTAAGGTGGCAAGCGGTTTTGGTTGTAACTGGCGTCGTCATTATCTAGAAGTTGCGCTGCGGGTGGCCACAATGATGTTACAAATCACATGACAACAACAGTTCACAAACGAAGTGACCTTGATCATTAAGAGTCAAATATGAAAACTCCAACGAACTGTGTGACTTCTGATAGTTCTTCGTCCGATATATAGCTGCTGAGTTCAAACTGGCTTATCAATCGTGCTGAGCATTATTACCAGCAATGCAGAAGCCGAAAGAATAATTGTCTCCTTAATGGGCCAAGTTTGGACTGACGATAGAAACAGACTACAAGTGTCAAGTGTTTGTGGTGAGCTGCAAGTCAACGTCCAAGGTCAATCCTGTGCAGGTTTACATGCTGAGCTCCTAAAAAACGAAAGTACTAGCAGATACCAAATCAAAAGACAAATATGATCACCACAAAACAGTGGAACCACAGCGTTCGAAATGAGTGGTAAATTCAATCATTTAAAACCATTTGATTTTTAAATTCATTAATTTTGATGTCCCGATTTGACCTTCCAGGTATAAGGTTAGCCTAAACAATTCAAAGTGTCAAAGTGGTGAAAAAACGCGTCATTTTTTCATTCAACCAAAAACTGTTCCAGTCGGAATACTGAAAAAGATCTTGTTAGTCGAATGGAAGCTTTAAAGGACTGTCAGCGTGAAGGCGATCCAGGTGAAGCTTTTATTATATCAATTAACACAAATTTCTTTCGTTGTAGTAAAATTTGCATTCGTTAGTGGCTAGGGATCGTGCCCTAAAATGGTACTGGCATAGTTATGTAACAATTTTGAGTTCAGAAAAATACACACACAAATCTGAATTCAAATAATCACGAAGCTGCCTTTCTCATAGTTGAGGCATAGGCAGCTGCTGCAAATTTCAAGTATTTATTATTAACTAGCGAGCCTGGCTTCCTACGGACGCCTGAATCTCTCCAACTCAGTTGTACCACCATTGCTTGTTATTTTATATTAAGATGTGTATATACTTCATTCTTATAACTAATAGCGGAGCCCATGTCCTCCGGACGCGAAATAATTTCAATTCTTTTTGGTTCTTAGCCAACACTTATTTGGTTTCCCCTGGTATCTTTACTTAGACCCCCAAAATTTGCTCACAGTTAGCCCTGATAATTTTTTCTAGTGGTGTCCCCGTAGTTTGCCCAGATAATTAACTCTAACTTGGTCCCAATATCTCCATATCGTAAAATTATGTGTGTTAACGCTTGTATGGACTAAGATTGCCAAGTACAGTCCATACTGTCATAAAGTAACTATATCCAGTACGTGACACGTCTAAATGTCCATACTTGTCAATTATGATTGCCGAATTCGTGATCATAACAAAACTCCAGGCCAATTCATGTGTCACATACCCACATCAGTCCTGAAATATCGAAAAATCTGACAAATTTAATGTTTTACCCGGGTTTCAAACTTTTTCCAGCCTATAATCCGAATTCTAATACAGCCAGTGCCACTCGCCAGTTATTTAGCTTTCGAACAGTATACTACACATAGTAATCGGTTTAATGGTCAAAGAGGAGATCGTGTCAAGCCAGGCCCAAGTTGCCAAAAACTGCAAAGAACGCAGAACTTTTTCATTCAGAACAAAATTTTTATGACTTTCGTGCATAATTTTAAAGGACCAAGAGCTTTTGTGCGCTTAGCAACTCCAGTGCTTTTAAATGAGCTATTACACATGAGAATTGGGCAAGCGGTCTAGGAGGAGTAGTCTTCCAATTGAAAATAGTGAGACGCTGATTACAGAGATGATGACTGCTTGCATGAAGATGGTACCTGTGCGAGAAATAATTTGAAGCCAGCAAAAAAATATGGTTGAAATGGATGCATTGATGATGTGAGAATGAAAATTATTTTTGTTAGATTTGGAGTTGTCATGCAATCTCGTTGTACCGTATTGATGGAATGTACGAATCGTTGGAACATTCTGTTGCGACGAGGCAAATGTATTTAACGCACACGGCTAAGAATTTGTTATGACGTTATGGAAAAGTACCTCAGTTAACCGGAATTAATTTTGGGGATGGTCTGATGTTTGACAGAGTTGTTGGTAAATAAGGAGACATGGTGATTATTGTAATGGATAATTTGCTCGGTTTTTATTTGATTTTTAAGATACAGCAATATTGAACAACATAACGATGATAAGCCAAGACAATCTCATATTCTTCGTTACATCACTTGTGCTCCTTTAACGTTTCGTGTGTCAACACCATCGTACTCATAAGGATCGAGTCATTATTAGATCGCGAGTAGCCACAATGTGAACAAAAACTGGCTGAAAAGATTAAAATGTGGAATTAATGAATTGAAGAATAATAGCATCATTTTTTACTAATCAATACCGAGATAACAATAGTTGTTAAATGAATAGTAATGCGTGCGTAGGAAAATAGAGAACTTTGGAATTCAAAATTATTGTATTTCAATTTGAAATTACTTGGGTAGTAAGTAAAGTAAGCTAGTTATTATATAATAGTGAGCCTGGCGTCCTACGGACGCCTGAATCTCACAAATTTAGTAACATACTACATTCCTCCTAGACCATTGTACCAACTTTGCCTGTTATTTTACATCAAGATGTGTATATACTTCTTTCTTATGATTAATACTGCGTACTCTTATAGCTTATTCGGCATATTTCCTCTGATCTCCTTCTCTAAAAGACTTACTGTAACTTGGTTCTTAACTAACTCCAAATCGACCCCGGTCAGTAACTCTGACTTTGCCCGAGGTTACATTCGCTTCTGTAGGAAGCACTACCTTCAACGGGGGAGTTAGCCGTAAAGTTACCTCAGTAGTAAGGTGTAACTCAGTCCCAAGATTTTCAAGCGAAATGCCCTGGTAGTCGTCAAATGTAGTCCATGAAACTAAGTACGAAATATGAAATTGATGAAATGTCGAAAAAACCGACAAATTTAAATTTTAAAACCAATGCCGCTGCCGGAGTCGTTCCAGCCCAAAATCCGAATTTTATAGATAGCCAGTGCCACTTGCCAGTTATTTGGCTTTCAAATGAGCTAACACATATGAAAATCGGTCTACAACTTTAGGAGTAGATGGCCTCAAAACATCTCAAAGTGTCCAAATGATGGAAAAACACATTCATCTCCCAAGTAACCAAAATTTTGAAGCTGTTGAAATCATAATTTTGAAAAAATAATAGCACCCTGCCAAGCACCAATTCTTTGGCTTTCGAATGAGCTATCTTACATTGAAATCGGTGGAACATTCTAGGAGTAGAACCCTGATCTTCTAGTCTGAAGTACAATTTCCGTGTTATTAAAAAAGGTGCAGCACTTATTGTTATTTGACTATTTTGATACCAAGCTGGTAAATCTTCTCTTGGTTTTGGTGTTAAATCTAGGATTGAGTAATTTGGTTTAATAACTCCACATGATCGGACTCCTTAATTTTTGGCAGAATTTTTCTACTGCGGGCATGCTGGCTCCTTGTGCTGTCGCTGGTCTAATGAAACTAAAATTAGAGACCTCAGCATCCCTAGAAATTACCACCAGTTTAGCACAATATTTACCTTAATACACAACGGAGAGTAGTAATTGGGAGACGACAATAATTTTCAACTCGTTGGAAGTAGTTGTAACTGTAGGTGGAATTGGACAAGATCGAGTATAGTTTGGCCAATTTTGGTTAGATTTTAATGAATACTTTTTTCTGGATAGCCAATCGCCAAATACCGATTTTTGTTTTTCACTTTTTTGAACTTCAAATTTTAACTGAAATAACGGCCATTTTAGTTTTTTCGGGGTTCTTTGGTTAAATTCGGAAAGCTGATGAAACTGATCATCACATATCACGAAAATATTTAAAAAAAAAAAAAAAAAAAAAAAATTGTCAAAATCAGTCGACGCGTTTCGGAGATAAAAGAAAACCCAGATTTTTCGGAGGTTAAAAATCGAACCGGGTAACAGAGACTAGAATGTGTTGTAACTGGTCCATTTCGACTGACTTATGTGAATATGATAGTATTTTGGCACATGAAGTGTCAACGTGGTCAGGATGGTCGCGAAATTACACATTGTTGATTGCTGTGCATGGAAACTGTATTTTTGTTCCAGAATTATTAAGGCTAAACAGTTTGGACTGAACCAATGCTGGCTTAAGTGCTACTTACCAAAAAAAGCTTTGTTTCATAGAGGCTGCTATTCGAGTTCCATCCAGCAGCGTTTTGATAGCCTTATGCATTCTTATTTCAGGAGTGGTCATGTCATTAAGTTACTCTAATTGTGGAACTGGGATTTAGTTTTCGAGAAATGGGAAGATTTAAATAATAACTGGAAATAAATTAAGTGACCATCAATACTAATGATTCATGACGATTATTTTTTCACAATTTCTGTCCTTACAAAAAGTACGTTTGAATAACGACTTCATAAACTGCATGTTAAACTTTTTCTGTTGGATTGAATTTTTTGTAATTTTAAGAAAGTTCAAAGTACCTTTGTGTAAGAGTGACGACTTATTCTAATCCGTCGCTTGCAGGAGAGTTAAGAACAATATGCGATAAGTATCAACAGGGAAATATTTCGTAAGTTGTAAATTGCTGGTTTTATTTCAATAAGATTTACACAAAGAAACAAATGTCAAATTGCAAAAAAAATTCTAAAGAAGGCTGAAACAAGGAGACTTCTTTGAAGTCTACCTTATTTTCAGTTTTTCTATCATTACAACTGGGACCGCATGACCCATGGAATGGACTCTACAGTGAAGGCATTCGCGGTCATTTAAAGGAAGAACAATGAATGGAAATTTGAGGTTTGAGTGTGCTGCAGAGGCATGCCTCTTAACGTGCTCTCGATCAGAAGCTGCAAACTTACAAGACCGCACTTTAGCGGTTTCTCCTTGGAGTGAGAAAAACAATGGCTCTGAAGCTGGCTAGGCGTTTTGTAGTGCTTTAAACATAAAGGACACTGGAGCGGTCTGACTGATGAGTAATGAAGCTCGAGGTGGTTATTAAGCGCCTTCTTAGTAAATGCGTGTTGGCCAAAACCGGTCACCGGACAATGTAAAAGATTGTTCTTGTGACGATAGACACATGTGTTCTCACAGATCCGGAATTCTTTCCTCTGTACGGACAGCCTATTATAGTGCAGGGAATTATTTTATTTCCCCCGCCACTGACCTTCATGTGGGCTTCCGTTGAATCTTTTTTACAAAAGGTACAGCTGTACTTAATATTAAAGCAATCGTGACCATTCCTTGAATGCACACTGCGTTGGTGGTGATACAGCTCAGTGGCATTTGCATACTTTCGCCCACAACCAGGATAATCACAAAGGACGTTTCGTTCTCCGTGAGGATTGCTAAAACGACGTTAAAGGTCTTCTGAACTCTTGAAAGATTTTGTACATTCTGGATGGCTGCACTTTAAGTCTCTTGTTATACCTGAGTGAAGCCGACGCATGTGGAGCTTTCAGTAGTCGTTTCGGGCCGTTTTGAAGTTACAATCGGAACAACTTAAATGTTTAAGCTTTATTATAAGAGATTGTATTTTGTTGCTCAACCTCAAAAATATTTATAACTACAGAATCACATGGTAGTGGCAGTTTTGGTAGCTTACAGTAACAGTAATTACC
>JAQIWI010002351.1:0-12709 GCA_034698825.1 Deuterosminthurus bicinctus | reverse complement strand
TTTTTATTCCCAGTGACCCAGTCGAATATAAAAACGATACAATGTTTCAAGGAAGAAAGCAGCTCAGTTGTGGGTGAGGACAACCTTTGATCGTCTTTGTGGACTGTAGGTTTAATGGAGCAGCGGACTGGAGTGAAAAAAGCTGCCGTTAAAATCCCAAAAATAAAGACGTTAGAAATTTTGGCAGGTCGCATGTTGAAATAAGTAAATGGTGATACATTCGTTTTTAAAACGCAAAATGAGTCGAGTTTTTACCAGATTATGAATTTTAACTTTGGTATGAGATACCTTCAGCATTGACACAATCACTGAAAGAAAGCTCAAAGAGTTCTCCCCGTCGTCATGTAAGTATAACTTTCAGTTCAATCCATTTCAAATCAATTCAAACTCTCATGTCTAGAAATACTTGACAGTTTCTTAGGATATTATTGTAATCATACCAATTGAGAACCCACATTGAACAAACTATAAATTGTTCAACGCAATCAAACAATTCTCTTGCAATGAGATTCATCAAGTAATTGCTCGTGTAAGAGTGAATATGAAATCACTTCGAAATGTAAATAGAAGAGTTTTATATATTGATTTATTCGCACTTGAATAATTATTTCTTCAATTTATTCTACAAATTTAATTTGACAAACTCAACTCAGGTTTGTTAATGAGCATTTTAGCTAACGGGATGCAATAAGGGAGCCTTACTTGGAAGTGGAACCACGATGAGATATTCCCGGGATTGGTGCTGGTGTAACTAGTTTACAAAACAGTGCCTGTGTAGAGAGAACGCATGCAACAATGAAATTGGATATGAGTTCCACTACTCAAACAAAATTCCCGTCAATCAATTTCAAACTCCTAGTCCAATTGATATTATTCTCAGCGGCAACATACATCGAGTGTACAGGGCGTTTCAGTTTCAGAGATAGGTTTACACTTTTAAACTTGAATAACTTTTAAAGTTTTGAAGCAGTAGGCCTGATGGTCAATAATTCTGAAACTACAGTCTTCGGGTAATGTTTTGGTGTAGTACTCTTGAAAATCGCTCCAAAAATGGCTGACATATTCAAACTCGCCCAAAAACTAGCAATTTCAACATGTGTTTTACGGGCAATTTTGGGACATTTTGAAAACTTTGGGCGCCTGTATCTTCCAAAATAATGATCGCAGAGACATGTGGAGCATACTGTTCGACAGCTGAGAGTTCAGGGAATGTGCCTGAGCATTCAAAAGGCGACCTTAAAATGTAACCCCAAAATTTCGCCTTCGCTGAAGGTCACACGAAAGTCACATCATCATGAAGAGTTAGACCTGGAATACGTGCTTTGCCAACTGCCAGTTCCGGATGTCAACTCATTCAGCGGAAATAAATTGAAACCGAAAGTGACTAAAAATAACAACAAAAACTCACTGGGCCTAGGATTGCGTCGTACACTTTGGCCTATTCCGTGTGATGACTCATTCTCGAGCTTGATGGGAACTAGAGAGGACTGGTAGGTGACTTCATAGGGAGGCGGCAAGGGGGCGGCTGGAACTCTTTATGAATGTTCACCGTGAGCTACAGACAACGGGTTTAACGCCGGTAGCCTTATACGACGGGTACCAGTCGCTCAGCTTCAAGGCACCAGTTGAGGTTATTATGAAACACATTTCGAGTGTCTTCAAAGGAACTTTCTGTTATAGATACCGCATCCAAACTCTAGTTCGTGATCGGAATTAACTTTCTATCAATGTGTAAATATATGGTCTATAAATGGTCTTCATTTTTAGACCTGGAAATCACTCATTTTTTGCGCTAAGTTGGAGGTCACATGAGTTGTTAGATTGGTGCGTAAGTTATATCTTCATAAAGGGTTTGACCTGGAAAACGTGCTGTTGAAGTGTCAGTTCCGGATATCAACTCAGTCAGCGGCAATAAATCGAAACCCGACAGTTGGTCAACAAAAATGAACAAAACGGTACAGGGTCCAGGATGACGCCATCCTATTGCGTCGTTCACTTCGGCCTGTGCTGTGTGATGACTCATGCTCGAGGTTGGCAGGAAATGGGGAGGATTGGGAGGTGACGTTATAGGGGAACGGACCGTTCCCCTATGACATCACCTCGCAGCAGCTGTAGAGGCAGCTGGAAAAAACTCGATGCAAGTTTGCCGTAAACTATACAAATGGGGGAGTGACCAAGGGGGGGTTCAAGCAGGGGTGTGAAAAACTGGGATCTTCCGAAAAGTACTTTTCTGCAATGTCAGTCAACGTGAAACGTCAACGACATGTTGCCGTTGCCAAGTTCTAATTGCAGGTTAGGTTGACGATGTTACAACTTGATATATACTCGGAGAAGTTCCGTCCGGCAAGTCCGGCGTAAAGTTCACCTTGGTTCGACCATCCCTAATATCAACTTCGATAAAATCCCCGCTGCCAACTACCGATATAAGCTTACAGTCCTCGTCGTTTCTCCAATCAGGATAAGTTCGGCTTTGGTGAGAATCTGACTGTATGCCCCTGATTTAGTAATTTGGCTGCAGTTTTTATGTCGGTCCAGTTGGATGTCAACAATGGATGTCACATAAGATTTCTTCATCAAACTTGATGTGGCTGGTCTCTGTGAAGGCTTCTTTGGGCTTCTTATCACACTGAAATGAACAAGAATGCTCGTTGTAGAGTGATTTATGACATACTACAACGATTTGCAAGCTAACCTGTAGAATTCTCTTCGTCTCCGGCTAAAATACTTGGGTAATTAGTCATGCGGCTCTTTAAGTTGCATTTAATGACCTTCGTTGACCCTTTAACTGCCTGTATCGTCAAAAGTATAATCACAGTGTGTGAGATGTCTAGCATTCCACCCAGCACTCTGAGCTTTATGAGAAACGCGCCGTCTTAAGTTCTGGTCTCCTGAACAAAACACCACAATTTATCGTCCAGGTTAAAATCTTTCATAGGATATTAGATATTACAGTAAAATAAAGTAAAAATATTTGAATCAATATATATTTACAGTCCTCGTTGTTGTGTTACTTCAATCAGGACAATTTAGGCATTGCAGAGAATCTAGCTTAATGCTCCTGATTGAGTCACTTGGGTTTTTATAATCCGGTCCAGATATTTATCTTAAAACAAGGATGTGCAAAATCCACACAGGATATGCTACGAAAGGTAGAAAATGGAGCTGCTTGAAGGGTTAGATGTCTTAAGTTTTAGACTACGCAGGAAAATAATCTCTTTCAAGAATGACTGATGGTTTGGTAGAAGGATTTGGAGGTGTGCTGTTGAAGCTGATGTCTGCGGCTAAACAATTTAATTGATTTCAAGTATTACGTGCAGCTTATTTGGAGCTATTTTATGACCCTCATTCACCCTGAGATTTCCTTCCTTTTAAAAATACTTATGCGTAGATTGTGATTGTAGGAATGAACTTTTGAAAAGTTCTCAGCTCTTCTAATATAGCAAAGCACTCAGTCAGTTTGTGCACCCATTGCTTTTACACTGACAATATTTTATAATTTTTCTATAAAATAAACGCATTTTACAGATTCTACAGTAATTAATAATTTTAACGACAAATTACACTATTTATTTACATTATCATATTAGGTTGGTTTTTAGTGATCGACGAGATTCCAGATCGAATCTCGACTTCCACGTCGGACACTCAAGATTCTCGGTAAGCGTCGAGCTCAATATTTTGCCAACCCTAATATTGACTCATATAGATGCACGGCTTATTAATTTATCGTGCCCTCCTGGTATAAATAGAATACAATGGGAAAACGTTTACTGTCATGTAGTGGTCTACATGCGTATCATGGACTCAGATGCCAGCGCTCGTTTGGCTTAAAATAACAGCTTTTACAATTGATATTTTTGGTTGTATTTTATGGCAGGAACACCGCTTTTTCCTCGATTCGTGCAATTTCACAATAACTTATTTCTCACACGCGCAATTAACAGCTTTCTCGCTGTGAGTCCCAAGCAAAGGTGTGGCCCATGGGCATGGGCTGGGCATGCCCATTGTCATCGAAAAATGGGCAAACAGTGGGCGGGCGCTTGTTGGGATGGGCGCCCATGTGGTATTACATGGGCAATGGGCGCCCGTTCTCTGTCCACAGAGTGAAAATTTTGGGTTAATGTCGCGTATTTTAGCCAATGCCAATTTTTTCCCTCGTCATTGCTTTTAGCGAAGTTGGTCATTCGAGTTTTAATTATTTTGCGCTGAAAGTCACAATACGATTGTTGATTTGACGTGAAGAGTTGGCATGACCTCTTTGAGTGGCAATCTAATGCTATCAGCAGCTCTTCAATTCGTTAGCAAAAGTGCAAGTACTAAAATAAAAAAAATTCTTGCATAATTTTGTATCAAAAAACATGAAAATGAGCTTTTGCAGATAATGGTTGGCACAAATGGGCAGCCCGTGGGCTTTTTTGGGCGGGCACCAGTGGGCTTTTTTAAGCAAAATTTTCTTCAGGTTGGGCGGGATTTTAAAAAACTCATGGGCCACAACTCTGATCGTGACTGGTCTCATGGTTACGAAATATGCCACTTCCCGACGTCGATCAACTGCTGAATGTTCGCAGTCTGCGAACCGCTGGGTGATCTGCGTCGAGAGAGAGAGAGTCAGAAAGGGCGGCAAGAGCTTTGCTTGTTTGTAGTGAAAGTTGTCAGTTTTTTCACTCCTTCCCCTTGCAGTTCAACATTGATGAAATTCAGCCATGGCAACGTCCAGCGTTCCTTCTGGCAGCATCTGCAATAATGCTTTTCTTATGGTACCATCATCTCGAATGTTTTAAAATTTCAAAATTAATTTTACTAATTTAATCCACAGAGTTCAAAGACGCTTAATGATTGGTCGATTTGACTATGGTCGAGGACTTTCAACTCAATAGGTTTTAAAAATATCAGTCTTTTGACATTGTTGGTATAGCGTGATTTAATTGTAAAATAAATACATTCAAAGTGCACAAGTCTAACTTGCTCAATAATTCGTAGTGATACCAGCAATAAATTTTCGATTGCCACGGTCATTAAAGTTTGCTTATTGAAACTGTAAAAACAAGGCGAGGGCCCAGATATCCTCCTTTGCAGTTCACAATGGAATAACCTGAAAACCGTTTCAAATCTAGAAATAACGCAACTTCCGCTGTTCTGATGTATCAACCTGGCTTTATTGATTAGTGAAAACAAACTTATTTATTCAAAAGTTTTTCTTTGACTACAAATGCTAACAAGTTCAAGATATTACGATGCACATCATATTTATCCAGCAAAGATAAAACAATTAGAACTAGATTAGCTGAAAATAAGAATGAAAACACAAGAGGGAGTTTAAGCTCACAAAAATTTAAATGTAGATAAAATTAGTGATGGTCTACAAAATCCTTAAAAGGACAATTGGAGACTGACACTAATAAAAGAAATTGGAAGTTTCACATCAGAAATTGCGCAACAGTTTCGGCCATCAGCCTTCGTCAAGCGCGGAGAGAAGAGTGTAAAATCGCCGCTGTGGAGATCTACGTCGTGAGGTCAAGGTGAAGGAAGGAGTGTGGATGGGAAGAAATCCAATTGATAGGCTGTTACGTAAGAGCCCAATTAAGTCTTGAAGCTTTTCGTAATACGTGGATGGGCTGCTTATCATGTTCAAATTTTCAATAGCAGGATCATCCGTAGAAATGAGACATTTGAATCCATCTTGAAAATCGTATCTTGGTACTTTTCGCGTTGGCTGGTATTCTTCAATGACAAATGGAGTTGCAGTGTCGCACATATTGGGAGCACCCCTTGAAGGTGAAGCATACGTAAAGAGAGAAGCTTGAAAAGGATGGAAATCTGATCTTGTAGGAAGCTCCTTGGATTCATCGGGACACCGACTCAAACTTCTTTCTTTGCTGTCATCGAGTTGGGGCCAGTCTCGCAAAACGGATTTCGATGCTGGGAGGTAACCTTTGTAGTAGGTTTCAAAGTACTCAAAGTGCGTGTAAGGAGATGAAGTCGTGATGACGTAGAAATCTGCGAGATTTTCCATGATTTTCTTGTGCAAGGGGTAATCGATCTTCGTCCGGGTGTACAGTACAGATTTTCATTGTCTTGCAGTAGGTCAACACCACTTATGGCTGCTCTACTAGGGTTATAAATTAACGCCACACCGATGGAGCCCACTCGCCTATTGCGAATCTTTGTCCATCTATGACATCTTTTATATGGTATGTTGCAATCAAATATCTTATAATCTGGATTCATGACTTCGTCTCCAATGGTAAATAAAATCAGCTTTTCTTTTCCTTGTGGGTTGGCTTGACCAGAAAGGTTGAAGGTACATAGCAGGTAGCCATCATGGCTGATGAAGAGAAGCTTGTAGAATTTCATGTTGACCGCAAACTGGAGTGTCGGCTTCATATGTAAGTCGCAGATTTTGGTCAGTTCAACTAATTGATTTATTCCGTTTGGGAAGAAATTCATTTCATTTATGACCATACGGCATTTTCCTTGGTTAAGGCTTCCAGCTGCAATTTCTGATGAATCCAGTCTGATGGCCGAAATGACAGACACAAAAGAGATCCACCTATATATGACAAAAAAATCCTTACTCTCAGCAAAATTTGAGCTGGCAATGAGCTTGAGTCATCTCTTTGTACTTCAAGCAAGTAAGTGTTGCTGTCTTCTTGAGGAAATCGAACTTTGTACGATTAAAGGGCCAATTTGAAATTATTTATGATATGCACATGTGCATCTCTACATATGTGCCATGGGATTGTCGTAAACAAGACAGTTCAATGATGCAATGCCGACCAGGTTGTAATTCCTTGCCTTT
The DNA here is from genome assembly GCA_034698825.1 of Deuterosminthurus bicinctus. Taxonomy (NCBI): domain Eukaryota; kingdom Metazoa; phylum Arthropoda; class Collembola; order Symphypleona; family Bourletiellidae; genus Deuterosminthurus; species Deuterosminthurus bicinctus. The sequence continues at coordinate 5,910 of JAQIWI010002351.1, read as the reverse complement.
TGTAGTTTTTGGACAGGTCTGTATGCATTTTCACTTGATTGGATTGTCATTGTATTTATCGTCAGTCGTGTGTGCAGTTTCACAATTTCCGCTTCTTGGCATGCTAGAGACATCTCGATGTTTATCAAGAAAGTAAGGGTTGCTGTCTTCTTGAGCTTTTGCATGAACAATGGAAAGGATCAATTTGAATGTAATTATGACATATGTACGAACAACTTCTTGCCAGAATTAATTTTTTTTAATGTTTTGTCATTTCGTTAAAGCGCACTTGTGAGATGAAGTCATGCTCACTCACAGGAGCTAGTTGTGACCGACTCAACTATCAAGTAGCGCTAGGTTCACTGTATTTTGTTGTAAATTTAAGAAAAATTGCGATCGATGAGTCTCTGACTTGAACTCTAATTCCCATTCAATTCCCATGAAATTTGAGTACTCACAGCTCAAAAACTTCTGTTAGGGTATATTATATGGAGCAGGATTGGTGATGGTGGGATTCGGAATCCCACCATCACCAATTGAAATTCTCAACTATGGTTAGAAACTGTTTGGATCTTAAAACATGCAATTGAATATCTGGGCACTCTAGTTCTGGTTGTAGGGTTCTCATGGTTACGACTTGGTTGGCCTCTACATTTCGATCAACTGCAGAATTGAAACTCGGAATGACACTACAGCGCAACCTGAATTTATGTGATTTCGATACAAGCCTTACTTATCTTGTTTCAATGCATCATCCATCAAGTCTGGTCAGTTGGAGGACTCGGAGATTGCTACAAATATGCTGCATCATTTGACGACACAAACTCTGCCTGCTAAGACCCTCGGTCGAGAGGAGCACCAACTGTAAAATGCTATGGTTACAACGATTTTTGTGCCATTACAAATAGAACTAACGGCTCTAATGCTTATTTCAATCAACCCTGTGATTACACCAGCTATTATGCAGATATCGATCCTACGAATTGTAAGAAAGGCAATATACTAACTCAGGAAACCATAACTTTGCCTTACTTGGGACTGGAACCACGAGATATTCGCGGGATTGGTGCTGGTGTAGCTAGTTTAACGATAAAAATAACAAAGCAGTGCCTGTGTAGAGAAAACGCATGCAACAATCAAATTGGGTATCAGTCAGTTACGCCACTCAAACAAAACTCCCGCCAATCCATTTGAAACTCCTAGTCGAGAGATTTTACCCTCAATGGCAACGTACATCAAATGTACTTCAGAGCGCTTGTATCGAGTTTCGCATTGGTTATAATTATTGGCAATAAACTTAATTAAGTTTGCTATGCCAAAGTTTGAGATTTATCAGGACAGTACTAAATCTGTTGCTCAATCTTCAATGTGGTTACCTCAATAAGTCTCATCTCTAAATGTAAGCTGCACGAATGGCCACTATTCAGTAATAAACGTTTATTCAGTACTTCTTCAATCGTAGTTTTGTGCCAGGATTTAGTTCTTTGCGATGGTGTCTTGGATCCAGGCCCGAAATTTGGAAACCCTGGCGTAACCCACTGGATAATAGGACTCGCAGCCTCCAATAAAATCAGCCACTCCAATTTGCACCAACTCGTTATTCTTACAAATGTAGAAAGGGCTTCCTGAGTCTCCATAGCAGGCATTTCTTACGTCACCACTCGGATACTGACCACAGACTATAAGGTCCGTTACTGTAATGTTTTTCGACTTGAAAATATCCCGGCATTTTTCCACTGTTATGACCGCCAGCTCAATAGCAGCGAGAGTAGGTCCCGAGCCCTTGCCCCATCCAATTGATACGCCAATTTTTCCTGTAAAATTCATAATTGCAAACATTTGAGACAATAGTTATGCTAGCAAAACCAGCTGGCTGACGTCACCCTCGGTGTAAAAATCATTTGCTTCTGCTAGTCGAGCGGGTTGCACGGCATCATTGAAAACGAGTTTCGGTGTTAACTTCATGAGGGCAATGTCACAGAGATAATCGCTTTTGCTAAATGGAGCAATATTAAAGTAATCAGGCTTTTCAAAGGGTCTGTGACGACACAGGACATCTACTTACTTATAATTTGGATGAATAAAAGTCGTGTTTGACGTCACTTCCTGTTTTGTCGAATCATCCCCATCTTCTACAAGATAGCCAGCATACAAGTAATAAAGGCCAGAGTCCTCCACGCAGTGCGCAGCAGTGAGGGCCCATTCTTCATTTAAAATTGAAGCTCCGCAGGTGGCGTAAGTCAGAGCAGATGGATATCCGTTTTTGCGTGCTTTAAAGCCATTAGTGATGCGTGCGGTAGCATCTGTAAGGAGGCAGATTTAAAGTCAGATCATGAGCTTTTACTGTCAAATTTGCTCTCATTGAGAAGATAACTGAACTCACTTGGAATGGGGCAGCCTACCCAAAAGTGTCTGATATCGGCACAAGCGTCACCTTTAATCCCTTTTTTGAACCAGCCACACAGCTTCTTGTTCCCTGTGCTGTTAACGGGCTTTGGAATAACTCCTGTTTTATTGAACTCTGCCCACTGCTCACATGCTGTCATCGCCATGACACCGGATCTCCATATTTCTGTTTTAGAATTGTTTGCAGAAAATACGGAGTAACAAGAGACCACTAGTAATAGACAGATAAGGGTTTTTGTATGAAGCATCTATAATGTGCTCAGTCAAATAAGAGGGACTGAAGTCACGGAACTGTGAAACTTATTCTCCAACGAGCGCAGTCAAAGAAATAATGTGACGATAATATTAAACTTTCACTTGCATTTAATCCAAAGGTTGTTGAGTGAAGCCATTTAAAGCTCTTTGTATGAAGCATTAAAATTTATAGCTAAATTTCCCGCACTGTACAAAGCAGTACTTTTGCCATAACTTCCTCTTCATCATGTACTGAAAATTTGTACAAATCTCCATATATTTTGCACAAAATTGGTGAGCTTCGATTTGTGAAGAAGCTTGAGAAAAATTGAGTGGTTGCCGATCAAACACAAAGGAGTTAGAAATGAGGTCTTGTGCTGTGACCTTTGCTGCACTGACGACGCATTTCCACGCCTGGACAGATGGCTGAAATTAAAGATGATTTGAAATAAAATTTTTCGCATAAGAAATGCTGCTTTGTGGGCTTGGTCCTCGTGCTTCTCGACACAAACGAATAAAATCCAAGCTCTAGGCGGAATTACTGCGCATTTACGCATTTCACAAAATGGTTGTCTAAAATGCGCCCATCTGCAGTTATTTTCAGTTTTTTTATGACTCCAATTGTAGACCACCGTCACACCACTAGTAGGAATTCTGTCACCTATTACTAATTTTCGGCAGCCTGCAACTGCAGCTAGCAAGACTAGCGAGGGTGGTGGTGGTGTTGAGAAATCATCGGACCGATTGACTCAATTCGATGAGAATATGAAGAAGCTTGGGAGCAAATTAATGGAGGGGAACATGCTGGAAATTGGCCAGCGGGGGGCAAATAAAGTTTCACAAATGGCCGAGAAGTTGGTTAACAAATTAGAGAAGCCGAAAGAAGAGGGCGCGGGGGCCAAGCCGCCTCTGAGTCCCGATTTTTTTTTAGTTTTTTTATGTGGTCCCCCCTTACTCACTCCGAATTTCCCATGTTAAATCCCATAAGAAAAATCCAATTTTAATTTTCGAGCTCAAAATTAAAACGTCTCCAAATGGCCTAAAAGTTATAAAAAAGTAGTTTTTGAAATTTGGTAAAAATTTGAAATTTTCATGTGGTCCCCCCTTACTTACTTTTTATTTTCCATGTTAAATCCCATAAGAAAAATTAAATTTTGAATTTCGAGCAGTAAATTGAAAAGTCTCCAAATGGCCTAAAAATGATGAAAAAGTTACTTTTTGAAGTTTGTAGAAATTTGAAATTTTCATGTGGTCCCCCCTTACTTGACCAAAATTTCCCATGTTAAATCTCATGAGAAAATGGCCATTTCGAATTTCAAGTCGAAAACTCAAAAGTTTATAAAGGGTCCGCCCTTACTTAAGTCCAAATTTCCCATGTTAAATCCCACAAGAAAAGTTGGATTTTGATTTTCGAGCTGAGAAAAATTGCTACATATCTCTCCCTCTCGCCTCGAATAAGTAGCACAGGTCCCACTTGTTCATGTCAGGGGATCCAAATTCAGATCTATCGAAACAGATTCAGAATCTCCCAAGGGAAAATCCCCACAATTTTTGAGACAAGCCGGAGCAATTGGTCACGAAAATAATCCAGCCCAGCCCACTCAGTCAGTCGGACTCAATCCCGTCGACAAAATGGTCGCCACCACCACCATCACCACGACCACAGCCATAAAAAACCACCAGCTCCAGTTGTTGACGTACCCGTTGAGTACAATTCTCTCCAAAATTGCATGGTGGAGCCCGTGAAAAAATCACCCCAGAGCGAGTCCTCCCCGCCAAAAAATTATGAACCTTTCCAAATAACTACGACTCTCCAGTTTGTCTCCCAACTTTCCTCCCCCAGGCAAAAGTACCTTCAAGGCTCCACTTTAATTCCAGGGTCGGTCCCTTCAAAAATATCCACAACAACAGTCGACCCCGGAGCGGAAACCCAATTTCGTAGAGTGTTGGACATGAATTCTGAGCAGTAGAAACTTTTACAGACCGCAGCCAAGCCATCCGCCACCATGATTGCGGTGCTGGAAGGTGCAGAAAAGTTGAAAATTAACCCTTCAGTCTCACCCACACGAGTCAAATTCAGGAGAAACTGGAGCAAAGTTTCGGACTATCAGGTGGGCTGATTTGAAGGGGTATGTGTATGGATCTAGAGGATAAAACAGCCGCTTAATCTTAATCACCAAGAGAGTCAGATGTTTAATACAAAATAAATACTGAGAAAAACAAGAAGATATTGCTTGAATAATATTCTTCTCACTATTATTATTATTATTGTTATTTTATCAAATGTAAATTCCTTGGTAACTTAAGATTCTAATTCTATTAAAAAATCGGATAAAAAAGATTTTTTAGTTATTTTATTTTACAAAGGCGGGAAAATTAATTTTTTCCTATTTATTTAGTTTTTAAAAAAAGCGCAAATTACTTTGATCATTTTCATTTTTAAAATTCGGTACAAAATATTACGAGTATTTTTATTTTAAATTGACCAGAAAATATACTCATTTATTTATTTATTCTGATTTAAAAATAAATTGCAAAATTATAGTTGCATCATTTGCTGTCTTCTTGCTGCCGGCGCTGAACGGATGTGACTGCCCACTAAAAAATTCCGAACAAACTTGAGACAATTGGACCAAATTCTCCCTTATGGCTTTGGCAAAAGAACTTGAATTGTATTGCTTATTGCTTCTTCCGCTTTGTTCATCTCTCCCGTATAAACGGCCCTAAAGTCGACACAAAACATAAAAAACAATCATAAATGAACCAGAAAATTAAACTAAAATTTATAAAACTCAACTATAAAACAATTGAAATAAATTTAAAATTAATTTATTATTAATTTACAATCAAATAAAGTGATAAAAAATTCAATTGATTTGTAACTTTTTAAACTCTAATTCTTCAAAATAAAAATAAATTAAGTAAAATAAAATCCATACCTTTACAAATTAATTAGAGAAATAAAATAAGAAAAAAGGTTTCCTTGGCAAGTTCCCTCATGCACTCCGATGGTAGCAAATTAAAGTGAATCCTCAGAGACTTTAGTGACAATCAAGGTGCTGGGTTGGAAATCCTTTGGGAAGGGAATAATGTTGTAAAGACCGGCGGTCCTACAAATTAAAAAGCATTATGATTGTCACAAGATGGAAGGTCAAATGGAGAACATCCTGCAACATATTCCACTGTGTTGCGTATGAATCGTGGATGATGTGTGAGAATGAGGAAGACTGGAGGGATGACAAAGGCAGGGCAACTTAGGACTAGTGTGTGTGTGTGTGTGTACTGAATAAA
>JAQIWI010002350.1:0-12712 GCA_034698825.1 Deuterosminthurus bicinctus | reverse complement strand
GAGACACATGACGAATGAGTTCCCATATGAGTCCCATCAAATGAAACAGTCATAATGATGATGAAGTTTCCACACACACATTTGGAGAAAATGAAGTGATGATGAGTCCCATACTCTCTGCATTTCTCATATTCATACATTTCCTCCTCCTATCACTCATGAGTTTAAGAGGAACTAAGCAAGTCAACTAAAGCAGATGCTCCTTCCATAGCTACCAACCTCTTCACAACACAGACACAAAGACAGATGTTCTCTGGAAAACTCATCGACAAACTTTTCCTGTTTCTGCAGCGGAAAAAAATTATTGTGGAAAGTATTTTAATTTTGAGTTAATCAACTCATTTTGTCCACGCTCCTTGATTTCACGAGTAGAATTCTCTGTAGTTACATGAGCTCTCACGGGAATTATTCAGTCTGACGACGACGATAGCTCGCTTTCTTACTCCATGTCATAATCATACTCAGTCCCCACCTGGTACTTGCAACAACAAACCCATGGTATCTTACCTCTTCACATTGTAAATTGCAGCTGCGAGAGACGCTAGGAGAAAGTTTGCAAAATTTTATTATTATAAAAAACATCTCCATCATATTATTCATGTTGAGATGGATACATTAAGCCGGCGGGATTTTACGCAATCATCATGCATATTCTTGTCAGCGATTTTAATTCAGAATATTCTATCCCTTGTTTCCTCGGAATTTCACATGGATCTGCGGCTGAGGCATATGGTTTTTTGCGAGTTTCAACATTGCTTTATCATTGAGAAGGGAGCGTGGGTGAAATCTAGTATGGGGCTCTTTCCATACGAGCAGAATGTACTACTACTACAGACAATCCCCATTCTGCATGCATGATGAATGTGGAAAACACACAGACAGACGCACCCGCACACACCTTGTCGGGCACATCAAGACCCAGAGAGAGAGAGAGGATGAGTAGAGAAAATTCTAATTTCAGCACGCGGTTTCTCTGTTGCACCGCAGTCAAATTGAAAACAAAAAGCCAAGGGAGCTTGTGGTATGGTCTCGGCTCTGTCTGTATCTAGTATATGTTGTGTCGATAGAATCATCAGCTTCCCCATTCACCACTCTACGAGCACAGGAATAAGAGAATGCAATGCAGTATCCCACCACACACACGAGCCGATATTTTCCATTAGTAGCTCTGATAATGAAACATCCCCCAGCTAAGGAGCTTATACGGACCAGACACCGGTAAAGCATTTCTAGGCCCATAATCTCGTTTACTTTTCCTTCAACTTTCCCCCATATAGACTAACTGTGTGAAAATCCTGTACAGGAATACATACACGTGCGCTAACATCCCGTATATGTTTTAAACATGACTGCTCTTGTTATCCTATCCCACTTTGCTTTGTCTTCTTCCCACTACAGTCATCCTACTATTCTCGTCCTACCGCCAACTCCATTTGTGCCGATGTTATACATTCGTGATTCACATGGTTTCCCGTACATATCAGTCACAACAAAAATAGACGCATGTGTACGTGTGTGTATACTGCTATCACCGGAATGTGTTGCACAGGAACATGGTCCAATTCCCATCCACAGAGAAAGGGAAGGATTGAGAAAACAACAACAACACCTTTCTCCTCCAATCCACTGACTCAAAGCAATGTGAGTCAGTAGTCCTTCTGAGTGGCCAGACAGCAGTCAAAGTTTATAACATGGGAGCAATATCCATTTGCCTCCAACAGGATGAATTCCTGCGCTATAATCCGCACAGCTTCTATCCCATACGTATTAGGTGCAATCAGGAGCCGGAGCAGGATTTCCTTCTCTTCTCCCGTCTCACCACTGCATATACAATCTTCCTATCAACATCAGCCTTCGTCCTTGGCCACTTTCCCTCAGGTCGGCTCTCCAATTCAGCCTGTCGCTGCAGAGGAATAAGCACATGAGGAGCGAGAGTTCAGAGGGAATATATCACCAGGATGGTTCCTAAATTTTTTTCCTCTTTCGTCTAGGCAAAAACCCGCCCTCTCAAACTCTGGATTCCTTGTGTGCTTCTTCTTCATCATGTCACAAATGATATATTCGTTCTCTTGTAATTTGTGGCTGTTTCTTCAGGCTTCCTTTTTAAACAACAACAGTCGGAAACTAGGGGACTTATTACTACTCCACAAGGGCTGCAGGCAAAGTAATCCACAAGGTAGAAATTACAGAACAAGTCGAAATCATTTAAATATTTTCTCAGATAACAATGAGGAAACTTCTAGATATTTAGGGTCATTTCATAACAAGTGGAGCAACAAGGAAAGGAGCTTTAGGAACTTGGGGGAAATATCTCGAGTGCCGAAGTCTTGACGTTTATGATGAGAAATAATTCCGCAGGAACTGAGCCATAAACCTAGAGCATGTAGGTGGGTCAAGTGAACTGGCGAGATGAACTCTGGCCATAGAATTCTTCAATTGGGTTGCATAGGACATACCTGAGTGGAAATAAACCTCCCCCACAACGATCCAAGAGGAGCGAAAAAACAAGTGAAGTCGCACAAACCGGCCGGCTTTATTCTCCAATGGGATCGTCAAGTTACGGGCGTGTTCGAGTGCCAGATCTGAAGAGGATGATGGGACGTACGTCAACGGTCTCCCATTAAAGTGCACTCCCCCAATACTAAAGTACACTTTGGCTCTGGAAAAAATCTGAAATCAAACGGAAAACCAACATACTTACTGCTTCACATTTCTTGCTTACAAGCTCCACCATTCCCGAGAAAGTTACGGGTGAAATCAAACATTTAGCTTTTCGCACATTTCCTCTCCTCCGAAGACTCGTTTCCCAGCTCATAAAAATGGTGTCTTTTCTCTTCTATATACGACTTTGCAAAACTGCTGCTTGAGTACTTTCATAGCCCGACCTTTGGTAACTATGAGATCCTACACCAAACTTCGTGTTTAACAGACCTCGCCAAAGTCTCTAATTTACACGCTGCATCAAACTTTCCTTCATCTCGTTCTCCTACCTCAATATCATTGTTCCTCTCTCACTTACTTACTCTAGTACATCTACAGTATAGAGGTACATTACTCTACTGCAGTGGCACTTTGAAGTCTAAAAGCCAACCTAGTACTAAGTCTTAAATTTTAATGTCCTTCATTCGCCACACAACATCAAATACATTAATTTCCTACATCAAACTATATCCATCTAGAATAATCTTGGCACATGTTCTCTCTCAACTACACTACTATTCTACTCATCTTGCTCATAAGTTGATGGCAAGGAAACTTTACACCACTGTTGTTCTTGTTGTTGTCATCACCGTCATAAACTGTACACTGTAATTCTCAATTGACTACAGCTTGCTCCCCATGATTCTTCTTCATCTTATAGCCTCCGCGCAATATCCAGGGCCTCTGAATCCATAACTTTGACATTTAGATATTCAAGCGGAAGCCACTACCACCACAGAAAGATACGGAGGACACCACATAGAAGAGAATAGCTTTGTAATTTAAACCAGCCTCCCACCAACCAAGAGTTGGTAGGACCATTAAATTTTGCATTATGGCCAATTAAGTCAAAAGTTATGAGGCATTCCGTAGTCAACTCGAATGAAATGGTAAAATTTGCAATGTGACCATTCCACATGTTATTCCCCCGTCCTCCTCCTTCAACTTAATTCCCTTCTGCACTTCTCAACTCCAAAACTTGCTCTCTAAAATTCAAACGACCAAGAGCAGGTTCCACTTGTCCTACTGGCAATTAAGTAATTTTACTACCATCACACCCCTTTAGTTTTATCAACCTAAACACACAAAGACACATCAACAGCCACATTATAAACAATCCACTACATTCACACAGTATACTCACCTGCACCCCTTTACTGGGATAGTTATTTGTGTAGAGATCAACCCTTGAAAATCTCCGTAGGGACTTGAATTCAAATGTGATCTCCACATACTCATCTTCATTATCTCCGTCATCATTATTGTCTCGTTTCCAACCAACCCAGCCATTTCCTGGAAAAGTGGAAACAAAGTATTAGAGTCATAGCCACATTCTTTGCACACTACTCTACAGTCATAAAGGGGAAAGATTGCGGCAAAGATACGTGTAGACATGGGAAGGAAAAGGAAGACATATTACTAAACGCACCCGCCACATAGAGCTGCACACACTTTCTCTCTCTGTCTCTCTCTCTCTCTCTTGCGTGCACCAAGTAAACGGAAGGTTAATGAGCTAAAAGATAAGATTTGTTTGTGCTTTACATCACTTCCCAAAAGAAGAAGAGCCCGACGCAGTACAAATTATTACCCAGCATTCCTCTTACAGCCTCTAATAATAAGCCTTCTCCATCAGAGAGAGAGCGAGCAAGTGGTGGTGGTATATAGTTAGTTGGAGTGAGCAAAAGGGCAGACTTCCCACTCGTTTCTTCTCTCTTCAGCAAAAGTCAAGAGGGAGAGAGAAAGAAAGTATGAAAGGGAGCGGGAGCGAGGAAAAGTCTGGCGGGGAGCATTGTAAAAGTTACTCCCTCCTATCCTTCTATGCATAATCTTGGCAAATAGAGTCAGAGGCAGGAGTCCAGATCTTTCTTCTTCTGAGCAAGACGCTTCCTCCTTTGCTTCTCAGGAAGAACATGAAAAGAGCTTGAGGCATTCCCACTCCGCCTCCTCTCCGCGCTCTCTTCATCTCCCTATTGAGAAAATCAGTGGATGCAGAAACGTCTCGCTCTCTCTCTCTCCTCTCACTAATTAATTTTTTCATTCCATACACAATTTTCCCTCTCTCAACCACTTCTTTCCACACTACAGCACACATTTGTTCACATCCAAAAAAATCCTTAACAACACATACACACACCCACATATCCACTGCACACGAATTGCATGCGTTCTGTGTCCTTCATTTTCAAACCCCTTTTGCACCCTTGAGCATGCACATAGAAAACACACACACACGCAGCAAACACAAATGGGGACACAAATCTCCTCAAGCTCCTTCAAGAGTTCCTCACAAACAGAGTGAGTCATCACGTCATCGTCATCATCACAAGTTAATAAAATTTCAATCCAACTCAGTCAATGTGGTACATTTTCCACTAACTAGATAGACAAGAAGAGCGTAGTAATGTAATCATATGCACGTTATCCCCCCACACATAAGCAAACATCCTAAGGAATCTCCCATTATCCACATTCACCAAGAGAAATAATTAGGAGGGAGCTTTGCTTGGGAGAGTCAGAGAGGCATGAACATGAGTTGAGACTCAACGGTGCATTAAAGCCCATTTTACATCCGCTTGTCACAATAATAAAGTAATCACGTCAACAAAGTCGTGCCCTCTTCCACATTTTTACCCCGCCTGTCTGCTTCTCTTCCTCCTTGCCCTCACGCACATAGAAAGGAGCCTGATAATAATGGAAAGAGCGATGACTTAAGCTCTCATGTCTCACTTTCTTCATTTTTTACGCCCTGTAAAACCTCATCTTGATTTTCACCTTCATTATTACTACTACTTGCATCAAGATTTCCTTTTACTTTGAATTTTTTTTCTATCTCTTTCCACGCCCCGCCACATCCGCCACTTTCCCTTTACACTTCAGCTCTCTCCTCCTCCTCATCATCATTCCCACAACTTGATCCATGAGCTTTCCTCGTGCTCCCGCGTGCGGTGAAACGTTACGCCGAATTTAATGCTCTGGTTATTTGCTCATGCTGAATATTTATTAGGGAAGCCAACACTCTGGGTCTACTCATATAACGATTCTTTCAATGCCAATGGCTGCAGGAAGTAGGATAAAAGCCTTGTTGCTCCTCTCCATACCATTTCAATGCAGTACATAGGGATTTATCTTCAAATAATCAATCATGCAGCCAACCCATATGTGCTCAAATAACTGCTCTTCTGTTAGTAGTGCATGTATGTGTGTGTGTTCAGAGCTTGATAAATCACTCCATGTCCTATTTCACTTCACATTTACCATCAAAATCAGTCAAAAAACACTCTGCATATCTTGCCAGAGCTAAATGAACAACGTCATTATTGGACTCATGATTGATTAGACTCTTAAGTTGACTAATCAAGTAGTTAGAGAGTCAAGTCATTTGCATTCATTCCCTCCTCCTTTCCCTCCGCTTGTTAGTAGCGTAGGCAGGCATGGAGCCAAAATTATCTCCTTTTGTTTCCACTACCTATTCTATGTACAAACACGCACGACGCACACTTATACTACAGTTTCAGGGTTAACAACATCAACAACAAAGCAACAGACTGCTGCCGTTGCCTGCTACACCCGTAAACTTTCACCCTTTTCTTTCCGCTAACATCAGCTGTATTACTTAAGCCTTTGAAATAATGTGAAAGTATGAGCAGGCTTATTTACTTTGGAATGCATACAGAAGAGCGAACGAGCGAGAGATCACGACAGCACAATGGTAATGACTCTAAGCTCCAGTCTGCCTACTGGCTTGAAAATCTGATTAGAAAGCTAAAACAAAGATAACATCCACACCCATGACTTTCATGCCGAGTGCGCACATGCACAAGCAATAATAAAAACCGAACTCACAATAGACTACACAAATGCCTTCGTAAAATCCTCTAAGCGAACTGGACAGCGTCAGTTATGTAACATGCAAAAGTAACATGTGAGTTGTAAAATCAAACCAAGCATGTCACAGGGACTTTTACCACATCAAATTGAAAAGTTAAGCACCCTAGACGCGGAAAGCAGCTTGTGGTCAAGACAGGCCACGCTCCTGCGTAAGTTCTTAAGCTGCTTAAAATGGACGTTAAATAGGAAGCCATAAGGATGTTATGTCAGTTTTGGGGTGCCCATATGTACTGGAGGAATGTACTTGGAAATTCAAGCCTTCCACATTGAAATTCATTAGAAACAATGAGAATTAATTAGCGCAATTGTAAGGAGCAACCAAAGAGATTTGTCTTACAGATAGAGCCAACAGCTTGTGTGGACAGTGGATTAATGACCAGCAGCAGTGGTCCCAACCGCTGTATTAACTGCCACTATAATTTTTATGACACAGGACCACAGAAGCCACGAGTCCGAGACACGTGTATAGTATGTGTACTGTACCCAAGTCAAGAATGCAACAGCCTGCCCTATCCTTGAGTTAATCCAGAGGCATGCAAATAAATTTCGCATTTGTTCAACGCATATAACCAAGGACCATTATTCCTGCACACACCAGGGACTGTCTTCTTAATGCCCCTTTGGAACCGCAAAGAGAATTGGAGGGATTTTAACAATGCAATGCTTCTTCACATGCCTAGCAAGCCTTTCCCCTTCGTATTTCAGCCGCTTTGGACTGACATGTATTAGCCTGTATTTTATAGCTCCATGCAAATCCTGAGACATACAACTGAAAAATCCTCATGTTTAAGAGTGGTACTGTACCAGCAATAGCCCTAGTGCATAAAGTCTTAAAATGCACTCCAGTAAGCTCCTTGATAATCGTTGGAACAATGTCGGAGCATTAAAGACAAAAAGAGCCTTGCTCGCTCTCTATAGCTCTCATGTTTGTAGCCATTAGGATATATGAATATTTTCTCTCTTCATTTCCCCCTGCTCTTTTTACAAATCTGACTTCCCCTATTAGTGGCTCTCTCTCTCTCTCCTCCCTTCATATTTTTCCTTTGCTTGTATTTCTCTTCTTCTCTCTGCTGGAAAGGAGATTTATTGAAATCTTTCCTTCAACTGAAATGCCTTCCAAATGGCTTTCACAATCTTCCTCCCACTCCATCTTCTCAATGCTTACAGCTTTCACAGTGTGGGTGAGTGCGTGCGCGCACTTTTCAAAACACGTGCATATAGTACAGCTCAACCTTCATAGTGCCTTGAAATCACAAATCCCTTCACATGCACTTTGATGGATGTCACTTCAATTCTCTGCTGATGGGCTGGGCTGAGTTTATTACCTGCAGTTTAAACCGTTTCCATCAGTTCCCCCTCTAGCTCCGTCATAATTCCTTCCCCTTCCACACATTCCTTTAATCTTCCAACATCATTTCCAGTTTGGTCCAATCATTCCGCTTTTTTCCAAACCTAAATTTATGATGATTTATGACAGTACTACCCAACAGTGGGAATATACGGAGAAAGTATAAGGTTGATACAATTCTAGAAGACTCATTAGGCCACAATCTCATGCATATCTTTAGCCTGCCTTAAAGCTGTAATTATTTACACACACACACACAAACTCACAGCTGAGCTCGTAAATATTTTACGCTGTGGCACATCGTCCATTATCATATAAAAGGACGGCCCAAAGCATGTAATATTTTCCTACTACCGATCCTATCAACAGGAGTTGCAGGTAGACTAATCTACTTTCATTTAACTCTCACCATCTCTCCCTCCAGCTTTACCCTTCAAGTCTTAAAAATAACCCCATGTTTTTCTTACGCCTTAGTTTCATGAGTCATTTTACAACTTGCTTTCCCCCCTACTCTTCTATAAACGTTCGCTCATTTAATTGAAAAGTTAGAGGCCTGACTCTCTCTCTCTCTCCCGCTCTATCTCACACTCAGACTTTATTATTATTTTGGAAACTGGAGCAAGTTTCATCATGTTGAACAGGATGACTGTTTTGAACAGCAGCAGAAGAGAGTTTATAAGTGGAGTTCGTCTCACAAACTTTGATATAAATTGGAACAATCTTAAGGGAGTAGGCTAGATTTGTCAACAAACGCCTCCTCTCTCTATCCAACTCTTTAGCCAAGAAACCCAATTCCAATCTCTCCGCACTAATCACACACATCCACTCACACAAACTTTGCTCAAACCAAATGATAAATTAATCATTCTTCATTTCACTGCTAAACTTAACCTGTTATTACTGATCTGTGCCTAAACCTTGGATTTAGTATATATTCCAGGTCAATCACCCCCAAAGCTTTCAATGAATTCCAGTTATTTCCGGATAGAATGATGGGATCCGTACGGGGAAAACAAGAGGACTATGGAATTAGTATGAAATTACGCTCAGGTTTCAACGAGATCAAACGCATTTGTTCGTAGCAGCATGTGCGTATAATTTACATGGAAATGTGTCAGTGTTGAGGTGAGATTAACCTATGCTTCAATACACTTTAATACACCCGCAGGAATAAATATATACCCAGCTGTGTGACGCTATTACTGGAAGCTATGGTTGCTTTGATAAACACAGGTCCATACGTACACAAATTCATTAGGCTATGCTATCGCAAGTAAAATCATCATATGGGTTCAATCGAGCCTTTTCCACACATCCGCAGACCTCTAAAAAGCCCGTCCAAACAACTATACATTTCCAAGTGTCCCCCAATTCAATGGCTTCCTATAAGTTCAAAAGAAACTGAACATTTACCTCCTTTTCCTCTCACGTTCCCATGCAAACCTTGCCGTCGTGTGTAATCTGCACTTAAATTGGTGCCATCATGGCCGAATCCATCCCGGGTACTCAATAGCAACTTAACAGAGCGAGACATAGCATGTTTTTTTCTCTCCATATAGCTTTGATACCGAACTCCAAATCACCCTCTGCCTTCTATTATTAGCTTGAACGCTTCTAGCTCTTTGGAATCTATAGAAAGAGGAGCGATGTAAGCTTGAAACTTTGGCAATATCTGATCATAGGCTGATGTTAAGCTTTGGCATGCAAAGGAGCCAAGCGATTGTATGTGAAAGCTCCAGTCATCATATCTCTTTCCCTACATCGGTCAGGCTTACATAAATGGTGATTTGTGTGTGCATATCTACCTTTCATGTGTATACAGAAGCTCATACATAACTGCCTTGCTGTTTAGATCAATGCGATAGAGCACTGCCGGTCTCACGCCTTACTGCCGACCCAATGGTTACGTCAATACTAATGTTCCAGGCGAACTGAATTGCACGGAGCGATAGCAACGCTCCATCTGATCCCTCCAAGCGTAACACACCTGAGCACAGTAGAGACGCTTCATGTCTGTGAGGCAAAGAAAGCTAAATTTCCTCGTAACCAAAGTCAAGAAGACTCCCTTCTGTAAAAATGTCAACTGTTCTGTGTAGCATTTGCAAGAAAGGCGTGTAGATTTCCCTGGTGATGCAGCTGTCTACGCACACACGAGAGAAAACAATGAGTTTGTCTTTCACTAGCAAACTTGACTATAGCTCGACGCTAAATAAATTAATAGGGGAACGCATGAACCGCTGTTCCCGAGAGCTCCACTCCATGTTTTCCTTTTCTGCAGATCCAGCAGAAGGAAAGTCGGAAGCTAATGGCCGATTAATATTAACAGCATTCCCAAGTTCGAGGTCAATGTTGTCTTAAGGCGATACTGCCTTCAATGCAGTTGGTTCCACTTTGTAAATATACCCTCTACTGCAGGGTTCTTGCTTGTTTGTCTAGATAGACAGACACTTTTGTAATCAACTCTTTTTTGCTGCAGGAGCAGCAGCCGGTGGTCTGGTGAGTTGGAAACGTGTGGATGTCAAGTGCCCCTTGGGTAGTGATAAGTATTCCAGCGATGTTTACAGTGTCAACGATCATCATTCGTAGAAACTGAGATAATGGCAATGCAATGTGCGTAGGGGCAGGAAGGAATGTCACTGCCCTTCCACTTTTCTCAAGTAAATTGAAAGAGTTGGCTTTGGCGGTACGAGAGGAAGAGACATAAGAAGAAGAATGCACTTTGTTGTTCCTCGGCATGTGTCACAGGTGCGTTTCTAACTTGACAGTATTGACAGAGAGGATGAGAAAGATTTGACAGGGAGGGCAAGGCGAATTGAAAAGACAAAGAGAGATGGATACAGATAGGAAGAGAGAAAGGGGGAAAAGAAAAAGAAAAAATGCGTTGCCTTACCAAGTCCGTAGCCGATGTCCATGGTGAACGAGTTGGCCCCTTCAATTTTATCTGTCAATTTCCCCAAGCCACTAGTCAGGACCCGGTCAGACTTGCTCCGAGTGTCTCGATCCCAATCGCTCATGTTATCCTCACGCACCCGTCCTTCATCATCATTCCCTTCGTCGTTGCCACCGCCACCACCACCACCATCCTCTCCTTCTTCACGTTCTCCGTCACCGTGATCACTTCGATGAAAAATGTTGACCACATTCTCCCTGTCAACGACCGTCGAACCCTGCGACGACGAAGACGATGTCAACAGTGACATGTGTAGCTGCTGTTGATTAACAATTGGCTGATGTTGATCTAGGATCACCCGCCGATCCCATTTACTCCCCAGTCCATCGTAGATATCGTCACGCAGCGAAATCCCTTCCAGGAATATATCACCATCCAACATTGTGTACTGGACTATGTCACCTGTGAAAATAAGCCGCACATTTCATTAAAATCCTCATATAATCCACATCCCTTTCTCATCCCGTCATCCACGTCCCTTCTACTTTTCTAATTTATATTCAACTTTATTACCCAACACAAACACCTCCATCAACTTTACTTTTCCATTGATTGTAACAAAACTCTACTCCTCCAAGTTTTCCCCGCACACAGCTATGCATTCTACTGAAAACTGAAACCATATCCCGTTTTCCCTTCTGCAAATACATACACTAAGAAGAGCCAACAAACTTGCTATTCAATTTAAGCCAACACCGCAAAGGGGATTCCCAAATTCGACCTCAACCAACTCTTCTTCCCATCCACACTCCTTCACAGCCCCTTCAATGATTTTCTCTAGTCAATTCCAAAAAGATTATGTCACCCCAAGGCGTGTCCTATTCATTCATTTACCCAAACATCAGAATTGACTCCAGCTGAAATGCCAAAAACCTTCTTCAGTCTCAGCGGCCATTGCAAGCAGAAAGTTTGAGTCGTTTGAGGGAGAATTCTATATTATTAGGAGGGAAATTCATCTGAGGATGACTGAGCGGCTCATTAAACAGCTTAAATGAATAGAGACGAAACAGAAAGGAAATCCAAGCCTATTAATTCAACCCATACGCTTTCCATCTTTGACGCTTCCTTTGTTTTTCTGAACCCCTGCATCCTTGCGTGCTAAGCAAATTTTCGGACCTTTTTTACAGCTCATATTTTAACTCCTGGAATCGTGAAATGCTTCAGTATAAATGAACAACCCATAAGACCAGCTCCCTCATCCCTACGCACATAACTTCCCTGAAGCTCTCATAAAATTCCAATTCCCAGTCAATTCCTCCTTCAAATATGATTAAACTTTGTGCAGTCATAAATCTTACCATGCCCTCGATGTTATTCGCACACCTTCACTTCAAGAAGTGCCAAAGAAAACTAAAGTTACATTTTAGCACTTACCACCATCGCAACCTCATTTCAGGATGATTCAAGTGTGCGAAAAAATACGGTATAAACTTTCCCCTCAGACTTTTGGCACATAAAAAACCCACAATAGAATTACCCATACTGAATCATGCAACATCCCAGTCCAGCTTAACTGCCACATTCAGCGTCTGGTCCATCGCTATACTTCCAAAGTTGGAAGTCCAGTTATGGACATGTAAACTAATACATGGCAGTAATAAATGTCTAAAACCATAAAAATTTCCTCATTGCATTGCAAACCTTCTCCTCTATTTCCCTCCGACATTTCACTTTAAAATTCACGCACATTGCATCACAACAACTGTCCATTCAGCTCGGATCATCTTTTTTCATGGGCATACGCAATGATCTGAAAGCAGGATTTTATGCCGCATCGACCCAAACTTTTTCAGCAAAAAATCCTCTTTTCTTGACTGGCTGGCTAT
>JAQIWI010002349.1:0-12714 GCA_034698825.1 Deuterosminthurus bicinctus | reverse complement strand
CTAATGTACTGTCTACTGTGCATATTGAAATGAGTTTGATTAAATTGCAAACTAGTTTAGATTCTGCTTTTACAAATGTAAAATAATGCAATTGCATCATTTGTACTCATTTGCCATAAATGCAAAATCATTCAGTTTGACGTTACAGCGGAAACTTGAACAAGTCGGTCCCGCTTTAATTAAACTATTGAACAAAACACACTGTTTCTTCAATTCTTATCATTTTCAATAAAAATTCCAAAAAAATTGAATGATTTGTAAATAATTTTAAATAAAATGGAAGATGACAACTTGGAGGAGCCACTAGATGTCAGCATACAAAGTAAGCTTCAAAAAATTTGACTTTAAAATTCTACGAATTAATTTAACCAATAACTTTAAAATTTCTCAATGCTTTAGGCAACCACCAGGCCAAAGATAACCGAGTTTTGCCATATTCTTGTGGTAAGGGAAAATGTGCGGAAGCTTTTTCTACAACCGGTAAGCACACTTAACACACCTCCAGAAGATTTTATTTTAATTCTTACGCCAAAGATTGCAATATTAAAATTATTCAGCCCAATTACAAGAGCACTGGAATAAGAGCCATGCAAAATGCGTCCGATGTAATGGAGTATACGCAAACTCAACTGGGTTGAAGCTTCATCAGAAGAAATGTGTAGTACCTGACGCAGTAAATCTCCCAGCCTTTGATTCCATCGACTCTGGCGTATCCTCTGTTGAGTCCAGGTACTCGAGAACCTCGGGAGTTCCATCTACGTCATCATCACTCCGATCCAATGAATCCAGACATGCAGAGGATTCGGTGGTCAAAGTCATGGCTTCCGGCAAGAAGCCAATAACTCCAGACATGCGGCATGTCAACTTTGGACTTCCAACAGCTTCAGCTGCTTTGGTATTTGCAGCCGAAAGAAACATTGCAAATGTAAATGGGGACAGTCTGGACAAAATCTTCAAGGGAGGGCAATTATGGTTTCAACAATGCGCAATACATTCCAATGGTGGAGGTCTTCATGGGTCGGTTTCGCCGAGTCAAATGCAAGACAAGATTCCCATTGATCTCCGGGATGTCTCACTCACACTGACATACTCGCCAGATGGAGTTTCCAATCCTCCACCTGAATATGCTGGACGTCTCGACCGCAACGAATTATTTATGGGTCTCTGGAAGTTCTGCAGAGTACACAATTTCGGTATACTTCAAGTTGGAAATCTCTACATGGCGTTGGTATTTGAGAATGATTTATTGCATGTTTTTAATCCTGGCATTGGGACGTCCAAGAGTTTCCAAGATTTATCGGACCTTCCTGACGCCGAGGCGAGTTTGAAGAAATGCCATCGCAGAGGTTGGCATGAACTTGTGGACGACCTGATTCTTTTATGCAGGCTTGAAAATAACTTTAGCAACGAACTTGAGTTTGTTATCATGCCAGCGCTCATATCAAAAGCTGAGGAAGGTTAAGATTATTGTCATTTTGTTTGTAGTGTTTGGAATATTTTGTGATGTCGTCATTGACTTGAAATAATCTGGCAAGGTAACTTGCGTGGATCTTTTAATTTTGTATTTTGTGCGCATATTTGACAGAGCTGTAAAGACGCTTGAATAAACTGGACATGAATTCAGCCACAAGAAAGTGATTTTGTTTATGGGCGAAAAGTTCTGAAATCATACGACAGGAACATGACTTTTCACCTTCTCCATAGAAATTAGTTACATCAGATGAGTAATGGTAACTTTTCACGCCGCTTGCAAAATTTGAACATAAAGAACTGGGTTATGCATCAACTACATTTTTCGTGCATGGGACACTTTAAGTTATTCGTATTTTCAGTAAGCAGCTGTAAACATGTTCGAGTTTATGTTCAAGCTTCATCTTAACCATTTATTTTTAGTCTTTGTCAGGCAAGCCGTTAGTATTTTACCTCTGAAACATGCTATCTTCCTGTAGTTGTTATTATTAAAACGTATGAACTGGAAAAGAATACTGTTTTATCAGCCAACCTCGACTGGAGACTGGTAATCACCAGTAATCACAGCTGCTTACTGAAAATACGAATAACTTAAAGTGTCCCATGCTTAATCAATGCTATGCAATGCAATCATAACTAGCCTGACACTACCTGGGATGGAGCCTGATACTATACTGTGAAATACCCCCATGCAAGGGCCCATGCCATTGAAGTAAGCTAGCCAGCAGGACCTCGTCTGGTTACTTGGCCAAGAAGTAGCAGCAAGCGTCAAGCCCGGAGGAGAAAGGTGCACAAGGACGTCAAAATCTAAGAGGGAGGGCAGGGTATTCTTGTCTACGCTACGACGGGCCCTCTGTAGGGATTGAGGAGGGGGAATCTACTTACAAAACTAATTGGCTGTAAATGGAATTGTAATGAACTGTGTGTAATTTCCATGATAATATTCATGAGGCTGTATGAGCTATAAGTAAAAATCGGCTATAAGTGAAACCAAAGGGCGCAACTCGATCATTACCTTTAACATAACTTTGTACTCAGGTTTGAAATTATTACAATTTATACAAAAATAAATCAATCAATTGCAGTCATTTTTGGTCTAAAAAATCAATCTGATTCCCCACAATCTTTCCCGTTGACCTTTTTCAAGCACGACAATAATAATTAAATGACACTGTGTAGTAGCAACAGCAGAGTCAACCAGCGGCGGATTTTGCTTTTAGTTTCGGGGAGTGCAAAGAGCAAATTTGTGTTAAATTTTTATTTAATGGTTTTATTTACACGGTTTCTGCAGACAGAGGACCTTAAATCTACACAGCTTTGCCTTCGCAAATTTAATCTCTGATGGCCATATAGCAATGGAGTGTACTCTTGTGAATGCGCATCAAAGCTGCTTCTTTAAATCGAAGTTCAAGTATTGTTGATCGACTAACTGTCTTCATTCCTTCAAGGCTAAAAAGCTTCGCTAAACTCAACGAGTCGTAACTTGGAGCGTAATGAGTATTTGCAGCAACTTGTAAATATTTGGCGTAACATTCACGAGCAAGATTAAATGAAAGGGGGGTGGATTTTTCGGCACCATGAAAGTTACAATAAAGTAGTACCGCATTCAAAAGACCCATAATTCGTAAGAATATCTGCCTACTCACCTTTGCCGAAAGTCCATGGGTTCCGCCGCAATTGACCTTGAAATTTGGTGTTTTGATGCAACTTCCGCACATTTGTCCACCAGTCCAGAGCGTTCCCCAGTCTTGATGTAAGGTTCAGTCTGCTCCTTTGGTAGTAAGCTACGGGGCCAGATGTGTCTGAGCCCCGCACAAGTGTGCCGAGGTCGAATAATTCAAAATTATGAGAGTTTTTGCAGTGCTTTTTTGGCACTTTTGGCAGTGATTTTTTAAAATTTTGATTCCTTGCTAGAAGTCACCTTTTTTCATTCAGCCACACATTCGTTCCAGAACGAATCAAAACACAGTCATTTGCCGCTGGAGGCCTCTGTTCTTATGTCTTGAACGTTCTCAAGTTTAATGAAGTTTATCAGGACGTTGCTTCCAAACGAAAGGCTTTGCAGAATGCTACAGATCATTTGAATACGGCCCTTGACTGACTTAAGTAACTCAAGCATCGCATTTAAAGTTCACGACATTTACCATTGATTTCGTGTCAAATTTTGACTAATTTCCCGTCAATATTTTAAATTTTGATGTAATTTTTTAATTCATTTAAATTTCTAACTGATTTCATGGCTTTATTTTAGGAACTAGGAGAGAAACTATATGTTCTATATGGCCGCCACGAACGCGAAGCAGAGGCAGACCGAACGTTCGTGTGAAGACACTCGCAGTACGTTCCATAATAATAATAATCCAGATAGCGGCATTACAGCCGAGCAGCTGGCACCCTTCATACAAGGCTACACTGTTAACCGGAACAATCAAAAGTGGTGTAGAATTGGGCGCTTTTAAAACGCCCATGTTAAAACATACGGGCGATTCGGTCACCGCCCAATTCTTCACCACCTTTGTCGACCCGCACAGCCCAAAATTTTGAATTGCGTGTGTAGGAACGAGGGCGCCTCTCCAAAAGTGCCCGATATAGCTGCACGCTTGAGTGATTGGGTTTACAGTGCAAATATCCGTCTTTTTAATGGCTAATTCGTCGCGCGGTGGCCACGTTCAGCAACCGGTCTAATTGTCTTTCCGTTCCCATCGAAAATTGCCAGTACTTTTTGATCAGTGAATTTCACGGAAGGAAAGCTCAAGCCATGGCTGAGATTCTCGGCCACATGCTTAGAACATCTGCCTGCATATACAAAGCCAATTCTAAATGCTTCAAGTTTTTGTCTATGTGCTCAATATGTGTCAGGCTAATGTCCTGAGGACATTAGTATAATATGCAAAGGGCATATCAAGGGCTTGTGTGAGTGTGAGAGAAGAGTGGATGGACGAGAGGCGGTGATGGAGAGAACCTTCGAGGACTTCATCACGGCATGGCCAGCGGAAAGGACATGTTCTAGAGTACGAGCCGGCACCAAATATTCCGCTTTTCTTTTTCTCACAATTTTCGAGTTTCAATAAATATTTTCATTTCCTTTTTAACCCCAAATATATTATAACTTATCCTCTACAATCTGGAATTTATTTGGATCATCTCATCCCTTCGTCATTCCCATTAATCTGGAGGACGATTTCTCTCCTTGGAAACATTCATTTCTCATATGTTACTCACAGGATTCCATTATGACCTGGCGGCATCCCTTTGTAGTACACAGTGCTGAAAAGGTCCAGACCATGAACTTCACGGGACAAATTTCGATATATATCTTGTTGAAATTAAGGGAACAGGACAGGAACATTTCAAACCTGGAACAAAACATGGCGAACCTTGCTACAACTCTGAATGGAGTGACCTCTGGTAATTGCTGCCGAGGTTTGTGAAATCATTTATACTTTTGCCAATTGTAGTATACAGACGAAGGCATCAATAAACAATATATCCCATGGTTTTGATCAGTTGTGAGAACTGACTATAGTAGTTAGCCTCAAAATTATCGCTTTTTTACTATGAATTTGCAGGTTCTAATGTGCTGTAACGTGTAAGTCGGTTGGACAGGGTTCAATTGCCCATTGCTGCAGAATTTCTGGCGTCGGATGCTGTTAAATGTAAATAAGGGCTTGTGCTATGTGGATTTCTCCGTGCTTTTTTATATGTAATTTGACTTTTTTGAACAACCCTTGATTTAATTATTTCTGTTTTAATGCAATCTTGTTGATGTTCTAACACGCTTTATGTATTGGCTCAGCTTTGTCACCCTTGGCTTGCTTAGCAAAATTAACACTACACCAGTACCACCAGTACATAAGGTGATCGCCAGTCGTATGTTTCGATAACGAGTCCTATGAACTATTAAAAGGTCTGAAAAACGCAAAAAAATCCTATATTTCAATATCCCCCGCACAAAGTCCTATTATTTCCATTCTTGAGGGGTTTTAAGAACAATTTCGTGGAATGTAAATAGTTGGCCGTGGAGCCCACGATTACTCACGCCATTTTCTGGTATTCAAAACTATTACAAACTCCTATTTGCCGCAGAGTATGAGATTCAACACGCGTCAAGTATGCTGATTCATTTTTTTTAAACGTTTTGACATTTTGCTGCTGCAATGGGCAAGAACAGTTGCATTTTCAATGATTTATTGATCTGAATGTATCCTTTGCTTGCCTTGTAAGTAACTATCAACTCATCATGACAGAGATATGAGATTGTCACAAGGATTTGTATACGTAACGAATTCGTCGGCCGAACGAGTTTTCTCTAGAATTTTGGCTACATGGACAGACGAAAAGACACAACTGACAGCGGATATACTGCAAAACCTAACACTCAAACGTGAAGCTTTTTCGTGCGCTTTTGAAAACGCCCATGTTAAAAACATACGGAAGATTCCGTACCGCCCGAAAAAGCTTAACCTTTGTCCGCCCGCACAGCCCCAAGCGTTATAAGGAACGGGCGCGCCCCTCCAAAAGCGCCCGATATTGCTTCAATTAAATCCAAAAGTTTTGCAGTGTATTCACAGCAAACCCTTTGTGTATAACTCACGGTAAACATGCATTGAGTTTGTTTCAGCTGCCCCCTGCGTTCACCTATGACGTCACCTACCTTCCAGTCCTACGCATAAAACCTTGAGCATGAGGCAGTTGGATGACGTCATCGTGGTCCCTCTATCTTTTTGGCGCCACGTCATAGCCGTGGGCCGTGGCTAAAAACAGAACGTGACGTGGATATTTCGTTTACTAATGGCAATGGTAAACTCGGATGCATTGCCTATACTCTTTGCTCTTGTGTGTCATTCTCGCTGTCATAGTAGTAAAATAATATACTGCCTTCATGCAGCAGGATTAAGGGTTGTCACAAACAATGGCCCGTCCAGCTTTCTTAAGACACGCACACGGAAAAAAGTTTGTGGATGGCATGATGATGATATATTAGAATTCAAGGTTTGACTTTTCCTTGACTGACTTGTAAGACTCTCTGGTATTTTCGTGTGAATGAAAATTTTTACTCATGCGATAGTGAAGACGTCGTGTATTATTATAGAAGTCTGCTGAATTTTGGGAGGTTAAACAGAGACAGGTTGATTCGTGTCAGCTGGAGTAGTTAATTAAATATACATCTCACATGTAGGAATGGATGACTTTAGCTGGAGCTATAAAAGTGGCGATACTGCTCGAGTTTAATTGTGAGAAGTACCCATACATTCTAAGCGTGTTGCTACTTCAAGTTTCAAAAGTTATCAATATTCATGACAACATTAATTTAAAAATGTTTGTTTCAAACGTGGCCTTTCCTTTGTGCTTGGTGCTTGGCTTGGTTTACGGCGATCCAATAATTTCAGAATCGGTAAGATTTTTATGAGAGAGGATTATTTGGTGAGTTTAAAATGTTTATTATTTGCAGGAAATCTTGAAATGGGAAGCACCAGAGTATTTAAAAGCCAAGTTTCCTTACTATCTCAGTGGCTATGATTATGATGGCTCGCCAGGTGAGTCTCAAGCTTGAGTTACATCCCGGACTTTGTTAAAGTTGTTAGTTTTAAAACTAACTGGAATATTTCAGTTTTTGTCTTTGAAGCTGGCAAATGGGACATTCGATCTGTTGTTGAAAGACTTGAAGCTAAAGTGGAACTTGACAATTGGATAACGCAGATAATGCTTCGTATAAGATCTGCTGGGAATGAGGCTCCCGACTCGCCTGGAGCAGTTGTGATCGCAGATATCGAGGGCATGGGAATGTCACAGTTGGGCCACGCTGGGGGTAAGCTTAAAAGCCAGCCTTGGCTATTGAATTAATTTAATTTGAATTAATTCAAACACATGCTGTTTTCAATAAGGGATTGCATAATACTTTTGTTTTATTTTGTAGTGCTAGAGCTGATGTTAAAGCAGTTTCCAAAATTCCACCAGCTGGCTAAGCTTCCTGGTATAAAGAAGGTTTACATAATAAATGGTACAATAACAGTTGGTAGACAGTTTACAGTGCGCATGTCCTGTCCGTTTTGAATGTCATTCTGTGATTTCATCTAGCTCATTACTTATACAAGCGAGTGTATGAAATGGGGAAACCCATGCTGGGGGAAGCTGCCAACTTGATTGAATTGTATGGAACAAACTCTGCTAAGTGGAAGCCCGTACTGTTGAAGGAGATTCCACCGACGGAACTTCCAGCTTGGTACGGGGGATCTGAGAGTCATCGACCGATTCAAGTGTTTGGGTAGTAGAAGTTATTGAGTTTTGTTTTTGGACTTGTTTGGTTACTATAAAATAAATAAAAATATTTTCTAAGTAAC
Organism: Deuterosminthurus bicinctus; assembly: GCA_034698825.1. Classification (NCBI taxonomy): domain Eukaryota; kingdom Metazoa; phylum Arthropoda; class Collembola; order Symphypleona; family Bourletiellidae; genus Deuterosminthurus; species Deuterosminthurus bicinctus. The sequence goes on along the minus strand of JAQIWI010002349.1, from coordinate 4,903 downwards.
TCTTCTAAAGAATGTAATTTGGTATGTTCGTACATAATTTGTTCTAATCGAGCACTGTGGGAATCTTATACGGAAAGATTATTAGAGTTAAGAAATGACCTTACCTTTTGCTCTGTGCACTCCATGGGAACTGTGGAAAGCTTTTACATCCTGAGCCTGACAAACCGGTTGACTGGCCAATGCACCTTGGCTAAAGTAGCTGAAAAACTTATGGATAAGACTCTAGTCCAGGCTACAAAACTTACAATGCTCCTTATTAGTGCTACTGCTAGAAATGCCAAGACTTATCAAGCGTCATTATTTGCAGGTTAAAAGATTCCATTGTAAAATGTTTATATTAAAAGCGGTCCTAGCTTTGTGTTTTATACACAGCTGCACTTGCGGTGGTCAAACAGTTCTAGAGTCGGTAAGATTTACAGTAATTATGAGACACTTACAATTTCTGCTACTTTAAAAGACATATTATTTGTAGGAAATCCTGGAATGGAAAGCTCCGGGATACTTAAAAGCCAAGTTCCCTTACTATCTTAGTGGCTATGATTATGATGGCTCTCCAGGTAAGTCTCAAGCTTGAGCCGCATATGTCGGACTTTAGAGTTGGAAATTCTGTGTTTCAGTTTTCATCCTGGAGGTTGGTACATGGGACATCCGACCTGTTGTGGAGGCAGGAGCAGAAAAAACAGCGGAACTTGACAAATGGATGACGCAGATGATGCTTCGTATGAGTTCTGCTGGGAATGAGACTGTAAGACGTTCTGGAACACTAATAATAATCGATATTGGTGAGATTGGCATTGCACATTTGGGACACATTGGAGGTAATTAAGCTCAAATATAAACTTTAAACACATCCTGGTGACAACTGACAACAGCAACTGATTGCTTTAGCATTGTTTTTTCTTTTAGTAATACAGTTTGTAGTCAAGCAATTCCCGAAATTCCGCCAAATCTCACAGCTTCCTGGTCTCGGTATGAAGAAGGCTTATATCATTAATGGTAAAAATGCAATAACTAATTTTAACCCAACAATGAATAACCTGCATGTTGTGTTGTGGTTGATTGTCATTGTTTTTGGCTTTTATATACAGCAAATTATTTGTTCGAACGGCTGTATGAAACGGGAAAGCCGCTTCTGGGGACGTTGGCCAACATGGTGCAAGTTTTTGGAACAAACTCTGCCAAGTGGAAACCCGTCCTGTTGAAGGATATTCCAGCGGAAGAGTTACCAGCTTGGTATGGTGGTTCTAAGAGCCATTTACCGATTCAAGTTTTTGGGTAGAAGTTGAGTCTTACACTGCACTGCTCTTACATGTGATACTCAACCGGCTGGTTAACTCTCCCCTTGTACTACCGAGTTTTTTGCAATTAAAACTATGACACCAAGTTATTTTTATGCACAACTAAAACGCTATTTATTTAAATTGAAGTTGTTTTTGTCCTTCCAAGCCTACCAGTACAGTCTGCCTAAAAAGTTGACTGACTGAGCCAAGAATTACACACGCACAACAAAAGCACAGATTCCAACATGCTCCAGCCTTGACAAAAACCTGCTCTTGGTATTTATTTATGCATGGCATTGTAAACATGATGATGAGAACTGCGGTGCAATTTGCAATTTTTGCTCCCACAGCTTTCCTCTAGAGCTTTATGAAGTTGAAGGTCATACAATCAACTGTTTTAATACAGCAGCCTCTCCATAGACCGTGATGTGAGCTTGTGCTAATGTCACCTTCAATGCGTAAACTAAAAAAAATGCCTGGGCAAGCTGAGAATTTTGAATTGAAGCTTTCCTTTTTCCTTATTATTGGCACACATATTGTCTGATTGAGACGTGTTTGATGGCATGTGAGTAAATACTCAATACTCATATCTTCAATTGAAGATCTTGTCAACTACTTAAGCAAAGCCCTATTTGAAGAATTTGCATCCAGACAGACAGGTTAATTGCTGTATTGAACTCGGGAAAATAGCCTAAAATTCCTGGCTAGAAATGTCTTTTGTGCGTGCTATATAAAGCATGCGATGGTGTTCAAGTTTAATGTCAGAGATAACAATAGAGAACAAGACGTCTCAAAGCGTGACCACTATTTTAAGAGAGAAGATATTTGATTGAAAAATGTTTATTTGTCACCTTGTCCTCGCCTTGTGTTTCATATTCAGCTTAGCTTATGCTGATGAAACAATTTCTGAATCGGTAAGATTTGTGAACCACAGTTTTTTCACACGTTGAATTTACGTTGGGTTTGACCCTGAAGAAGGCCTCTCAAAACTCACTATCGTAGTCAACACCCCCCTCCACAGTTTTCACATGTTGAATTTACTTAAAAATGTTTATTATTTGCAGGAAATCTTAAAATGGGAAGCACCAGAATACTTAAAAACCAAGTATCCTTACTATCTTAGTGGCTATGATTATGAAGGCTCACCAGGTAAGTCTTTTGCTTGTCCCACAACTTTGTTAGAATTTTTATAGTTGTTGTAAATTCTGTGTTTCAGTTTTTATAATCGAAGCCGGCAAATATAACATTCGATCTGCTGTGGAGGCAGGGCCAGAAACTACAGCAGAAGCTGACAAATGGGTGACGCTGATGATGCTTCGTTGGAGATCTACTGGAAACGAGGCTCCAGGCTCTCCTGGTGCGCTTGTAATTATGGATGTTGATGGCTTGGACATCTCACAATTGGGCCATGCTGAAGGTAAACTCAACGTTTAAAATGGACTTTCAAACATGTTGAGGCCAAGCGTTTTTTTTGTTATAGTGATTCAGTTGATACTTAAGCAATTCCCAAAATTCTACCAGATAACAAAGCTCCCGGGTATCAAGAAGTTTTACATCATTAATGGTAAAAACCAAAGACCTCATAAACTTTTAGCACTACACCGTGTCCTACTTGTATGCCTTTGTTTACTTTTAAAGCCAATTACTTGTACAAAGGAGTGTATGAAGTTGGGAAGCCGATGCTGGGGGAAGCGGCCAACTTGATTGAGTTGTATGGAACAAACTCCGCCAAGTGGAAGCCCGTCCTGTTAAAACATATTCCAGGGGACCAACTTCCAGCTTGGTACGGTGGATCTAAGAGTCATAAGCCGATTCAAGTTTTTGGGTAGTAGCTCAACCTTTAGTTGCAAGCATCCATTTGATAGTTTCCTAATTTGCTACAAATTTTATTGTACATGACTGATTGTTGTTATGTTTAGTAAATAAATACTTCAAGTTTTGCTGTCAACTGGATGAGCGGTTGATTTGGAATGTAAATTGATTACATTTTGCATATGATGCAAAAGGAAAGAAATGCGGGAGCTTTATGCAAATTGGTGCGAGAGATTGCGTAAGGAAATTTGTGGAACGATATGGAAATGTGATAATGTTGAGCAAATGATCAACTAAAGGGCTATTTGCATGAATACGCTGACTTGAAATAGTCAAATGAGCATGGAGTATGAGAAAATTTCTCCAGCACAGTCCTCAGTCCGTCTTGATCAGTAGCAAGAGAAGGATCTCGTTCGTTGTTAGTCTACACTCCTCAGGTCATTATGAACACAAAGGCAGCCATAGCTGAACTTGTCATCACGGCATGCTTGCTTCACATGGCAAGCAGTGCTGTTGTCGTGACCAGCTCATTGAGACCCGGCTATCATGTTTATTATGGTAAATTTCAAGCACTGTCATTTCTATTCATTTGTGACTTTATTATGCTCAAGTTTTCCAGTATCTTTGGGATTTTGAGTACTAATTTTTTGGGGAATCTTGCAGGAAATTCGGAGGATGCCGGTCGGTTGTTTGATATAATGGCACCTAAGACTAGATTGCGAAGAAGTCCGTTGGATATTAAATTAGGTAAGTGGAAGAGTTCTAATTTTTACATTGTGTGTAGGAAAATGAACTTGGAGCATGGATCAAATGCATCAGTGCTCATAATGCCCTGGACTTGAAATGTGTGCTACTTTTCTCTTTTACAGATTTCAGTATTCAAAACTTTACCCCAGGTTAGACTTACTTACTTGACAGTTCAAATGTAGCTTTCCCATTGTAAACTTAGTCTAAGTTAATTCCATAATGTTACGGACAATGACTTGCCACGTTGATGTCTCAATTTTTTGTTTCCAGATAATCAGTCAGATCAGCCCGCGAACCTGGAATCTGCAGGTACGACTGCTTAATATTTGGAATATTTTATGTTAAAATTATTCATAACTTTTCCATGCGATAGATTGTTGCTGTCACTTAGGCTATGTCCCTCACAGACACGGCTCGTTTCCCAGTATTTACGACAAATCACTGTAATTTTAGTTAAATTTATCTGCTTGTGCTATAGCAAGCACAATGTCATGTTAGTTGGGATTTGGACGTGCACACAATGACACAATCCTTTCAACGAGTCTTTGACTTGCATGCTGATTTTCTGCGTTGTTACTCTGAACTAATCTCATGACTTTTTTTTTACTTTTTCCAGAACCCGTGGCCGTGGATAGCCTCAACCCTTTACCAGGTTTAACACAGCGTTTGAAGTTTACTTCATTTGAACTTTTTCATGTTCAAAAATTCTGATAGGTGATTTATTTTAAAGGTGATTTCTCCGTTCCGAATGATAGCGGTATGGGCGGGAAAAGAAAACGGTAAAAAAATCAATCAATTGCCGTAATTTCTTTCATCAACCAATAGTCTACTTAACTAGTGACTTGCCTGTGTGCGTTTATAGGTCCGCAGAGCCTCACAACGGCGCCCGCAGTAACAGCCCATCTCCCGCCATCAACGCACCAGGTACTATAACATTGGGAACTTTTGGTGGGTTCAATCCATAATCTAACGATCTTGTGGTTTTTATAACATTCCATACGACCCTTCCAAGCAATAAATCTATTGCCAATGATGCATACTTTCCTCATGTAGTTTGAGGTGCT
>JAQIWI010002348.1:0-12720 GCA_034698825.1 Deuterosminthurus bicinctus | reverse complement strand
GTAGTCCGGTCAGCATCAATGACTCAATAATATCATGCATAATTTAGATAATTTACAAGCTTAATTTAGCTTTCGATTATTACACGATGTGGCTCATTCCCATTGTAATTAATTAGTACGAAATCCTGTGGCGTGGCGAGTAGAGTACGCTACGCACTGCTGCTATCCTACTACCCAAAAACAGTTGGTCCACACTTTTTTTTTTTTTTACTTTTTCGAGTAAAACATTTATTGCAAATGAAAACTCAAGATTCTCCGACATAAGAAAAACTTGTGAATATAAGCTACAACTGAATAGTTACAACAGACCTACATATTATAGCACATTCTATAGGCTTTCATATACATAGACATTAAGCGAGCCATTAGTTGATCGTACAGCGGGCTCAACATGCATTCTTTCTTCTTTTTACTTCACCTTCTTTTTCTTTTTACTCTTCTTCTTTTTCTTCTTGGACTTTTTAGATTTCCGCGGAGCGGAATCGTCGGAGCTGGAAGATGAAGATGACTCACTGCGTCGTCTTTTAGCCTTTTTCCTCTCTTTCTTCCGTTTCCTTTCCTCTCGCCTACTGCTATCGTCTGAGTCGCCCGATGACCGATCCTTTCCATCCCCTTTCCCTTGATGGTCCTCTTCATCAGATGAGGAGGAACTGCTCTTCCCCGGCTCACTTTTGGACGTTGTGGTGGAGGACAATTTGATGTTTATACGACCTTTCTGTTTCCTGACGGCCAGAGGAACGGGATTACTTCCACTCTGCTGCCACTCCACATCACCACTCTTCTCTGAGTCCACGCTCTTAGCGCCAGTCCCTTCGGGCACGCCACCAGCGCCTCCAGAAGAGCCAATAGGGACAAACTTATTTGCCTGTTGTGCCCAAGCCTCTTCATTCTCAGTCTTATTAGTTTTCTTGGTACGTGAGGGTGAGGTACGAAGGCGGCCACTGCTCCCTTCGCCTGGCGGACTAGGCTCTCTGTCCTTTGGCTCTCTGGACAGCCTTCTTGGCTCTCTGTCTCGATTTTGACGACTGTCCTTGCTACGGCTTCCACTCTTACTACGAGGACGCTTTGTTTGGGATGATGATATCGACCTGGATCGCCGGCCCAGCTTCAACGGCGTTCTCTGACGGTTCATGTTCCTGTTACGGTCCATGTGTCTCGTCCGCGATGATGATCTGGGGCTAGCCCGGCGTGTATCTCGTCTTGATCTATATCACATGCACAATATTAGACAACAACCTAAAATACTTGAACGAAACTACAGTAGGACTACTACTAACCTGGATACAGAACGCCTTCTACTCCGACTTTGCGACCTGCGAGCAGTTGGCCTAGGCCTATCGCGATCCCGTTCTCGATCTCGTCCACCACGAGGCGATCTTGATCGACTATGACGATCCCTCCTCCCACGTGGAGAACGACTACGACTTCTAGATGGTTTCTTCCTATCCCTATCTCGATCCCTACTTGGAGCATTTCCTACTTGAGATTTAATTTGTCTGTCTTTATCTCGATCCCTTGAAGGCGAAGACCGATCCCGAGTCCTGGAAGATGATGACGCTGACGCGTCCACTGCGTCTTCTGTCACTTTGGAGCCCAATCTGTCGCGCACGGATCGTTTTACGGCAGTTACTGAAGCAGCAGATGAAGTTTTACTTTCTACTTCCGCAGATGGCTTAATTGCACTGGATCCGGTCCCCGCTTTTGAACCATCTCCATCATCTACAAAGAAGCAAACAGACAACTTTTTTAAACAGCCTCAAAGACACATACAAAATAAACATACTCAAGCTCCCAAATAATATAGCTCACCTTTGGAGTTCCCATCCTTTTCGCTTTGAGGCACATCATAGCTTTCAATATAAACTTTGCGTTTAGATGAAGAGCTATGAGGGGATGAGCCCCGCCGGCTAGCACTAGAGGAACGACTAGAGCCTGATATAGCGCTGATGGCCTTTTGAAAAATTGCGTTTTCCGCTCGTTTCAACACCTCAGAGGTTACTTTCTTTTCCACAGCAGTAGACTTGACATTCAAGGCTTGTTCATTCTCTTCAGTTAGTCGAGACGAGTCTTTCGGAGTCGAACCTTCAGGATGTAGTAAGGATTCGGGATCTTCATCCTCCCCGAATTGATCCCACTTGGAAGAAACAACCGGTATCTCTTCCAGTTTAGTTGACTCGGACAATGATTCGTCCTTGTCAGTCAATGAGGTTTCAGTCAGTCTGCTTTCATTCTTGTCTGAAAATTCTGTGAAAAAAAAATTCATCAATAGTCCGATACGCGTACTCACAGAATAAATAAACTCAAAGATTTACCTCTACCCTGATATAAATCTTGTGCAACCACATCAGACACGCTAAGATTAGCCACAATCGTGTCTTGAGGTCCATACTGATCCAGGTCCCGCCGAATAGCCCCTCCATCAACTTCCCTGGTGTCAATGGCTTTCTTCACAACAAGACTACCACCACCACCACCATCGTCTACCTTCTCCCCATATTCAGTTTCCATCAAATTTCTGAAGGGTTGAATAACTTGGGAGGATCTATCCGGAGATTTCACCGTCGAGTCACACACAATAACTGTCAAATTGCTATTCTTAGAATCAATCTCATGAGTCCTTCGTTCCAGCTCTCGGATCATTTCCATGCCCAATTTATCGCCGTCAGCAGGGATCCTTTCAGCTTCTTCTTTTATGTTCGAATTGGATGTTTCAGTGGCGGAGTTTCGTCTGGACGGTCCAGTTTCATCTGCTGTCGTCGTTGTATGCTCATCTTCCGACCCATCCTTGCTCATTTTGTCCGATGACTTGGTCTTTTTATTCTTCTTCAGCTTCTTCTCCTCCTTCTCCTTCTTCTTTTTGTGCTTCTTCTTCTCCTTTCGTTCCTTCTTCTTGTCTCCCTTCTCACTGGATCCCTCCCGAGACTTCTTCCGATGATGACGCTTCCTCCCGTCCCTGTCCTTGTGAGAGTCGTCATCCGGCTCACTTTCCGGGGACACACTTAAAGAACCTAAATCCGGCACCGAATCCTTTTCTCGTGACTTCCTATTGTGGTGATCCTTCTGAGCCTGAGGTGGCGGTGCTCCAGGCTGACCATGGCGCGAAGAAGGATGAGAGGAGGGGTGATGATGATGATAATGATGGGAAGAATGGTAGCTTTGCGGACTTGCCGACGACGGCAAAGGTGCTCCACCCTTGGCATTATTCTGTGATGAGAACCCGCTTGGTGGAGGGATTTCTAATTCGAAAAGCGATGGAGGCACCGCTGTCAGGTTGCTGTTCGTTTGCATATGAGTCTCCGTTCCCGGGGGCATGAGTGTTGGATCGAATTCGTATGGCACGGGACGATGAGCCTCACGATCTCGATTGTGGTCACCCGATTCTCTCTCTCGCAAGTCCCTCCCACGATCTCGATCTCTATCTCTATTGTCCCTGTAGGAAGACGGGGGCGGTGGCCCGGCGGAGCTGGATGAAGAGTGATGCAGATACATTTCCCGCTCACGTGATCTCCTGGGTTCAAATTTCTCGTACTTTCCTCCTCCTCCTCCCCCTCCCCCTCCACTGCTTGGCGCCCCTGCAGGATGGGAGCCTTGATCGTATTTCGGTGGTGGAGCATCCCCATACTTGACGTCGTATTTGGCCACAGGCTCAGGATAGTCTCGACCACTTGTAGAACTGTAGGGTTTCCCATTGTTCGGTCCACTATTGGAGTTATTTGAATTGTAGTACCGACTGCTACCAGATCCTCCCTCGTACCTATCACACGGGAAGTTTTCATTATTACTCCAAAATTCATAATTTCGACAGGAAAAACATTGTGAGTTAGTTACAAGTTAAAACTGCAGCTACTAAAAGTACGAGAAACTATTACAGAGGGTTATAGCGAAATTTTTCATGCTTCACAGAAGAAAGTACAGCGAAAGGAAGTATTGCTACAAAATACTGCAGTGCTTCATATCCTACATATGGGCAAGGAAACATGCAAAGGCAAACTAGTCATGCAGTCCGCGAAATTTTAGCTACGAACAAACGAAGGAAGGAAAACCAAAAAGGTTGGGCTAGTAAGATTGATGCGCAGTATATACTCGGTGGGGACCCAATTTCAAATACCTTGTTGCTCTATCATAAAAATCCTCTTTCTCCTTCCTAGGAAGAGGGAACCTTGAAGGAGGCGGGGAGGGAGAAAAGGGAGGTGCCCGTCGGGGTGATCGTCGCTTAGAAAGCGCATTGGGGGGTGTCAAAGAACGGTTTCTCGACCTTGATCTGCTCATATACACCAAGAATAATAATAATAATGATAGTTTCTCAAGTAAGTCATACGATCACCTTCCTTACAAGCACAACTACGCCCACACATTGCATTAAGGAGCTGTGTAAATATATTCCCATATTTGGTAGCAAGAGCTCATGATACAAGGGATCTATTATTATATCTCCCACGTATCACCGCTCACAAACCACTACAGTCCACCACATGTCACCCTGCACAGCCTCTTGTCATGTCCATCCCAGGAAATCAGCAAAGCCTCGACAGGCTCTTACCTGGAACGCAGTCGTCGTCTCGGGGGCGGTGGACTTCGTGATGGAGTTCGCGAGTAGGATTCCCGCCTTCGCAGTGGTGCAGAGCGCTTCCGTTTGGGAGACGGAGAGCGGGAGTAGGATCTAGAGCGGGACCTCTTCGGGAATGGAGAGGGTGGAGTTCTTCTCCCACCAGGGGAATATGATCGGGACCTGGATCTCTTCCTTTCCTGCTGTAACTTCTTCCGACGATCCTTCTCTCGCATCAACCGCTCGAATTCTTTCAATGGATCTTCGATTACTCTGAGAATTAATACAAAAGTCGTTGTATAAAAAATCTGCCATTGTATTCATTGGATTATTTTTTATAATCTTGTATAGAATCCATTTTTTTTTCATGCAATATATTTTTCATCTCCTCACCCTGGCTTGATCTCGTCAGGCCGATCCCTTTCCCTCGGCCTTCCATCACGTGGCAGTGGTTTCCGCATTGACTTCTCCCTCATAGTGTAACGATCTCTCTCTCGATCTCTGGGATGAGGACCCCGCATACCTGAGTGATATGGTGGCGGCCGATTTCCTCCACCTCCAGGAGGCATTCCATAATTTCCATGGTAAGGTGGTGGTGGGTAGTTTTGATTCGGAGGTACCATACCCATAGGAGGTGGAGGCCCTGAGCCTTGAGGAGGACCAGGATATATGGGGCCTGGAGGCGGTAATCCCACAGGTCCCTTCTGAGACTGAGACTGCGGGCCGCCCTGTGGTCCACTAAATCCTGGTGGAGGTTGACTGGGATTGAATGGTGGGATTCCAGGCAGTGGGAGCAGACTTCCCCGCGGAGGTCCATCCTGATCTGGTCCTCTGTCTCCCATCTCTCTTCGCTCATCCCGACGATGCATATTCTCTTCCCTGCCGCGACCAGTAGGAGTGGGCGCTCGATCCTCGCCGGGAGGGAGCGGTAGCATGTCCCCAAATCCCGGTGGAGGTGGCTCATGGGATTCAGGAGGTCCTTGACCAGGAGGTGGCCCTGAACCTTGACCAGGTCCTGGTCCTCCACCAGGGGGCCTTCGTAGTGGCGGCGGATGATGTCCATGATGAGTCTGAGGAAGAGGTGGCATTCCACTCTGAAGAGGTGTCCTAGGTGGTCGGTAGCCGTCCACCTTCGGAGGTCGGCCATGATGACCCATTCCCTGATGATGAGTTGGGATGTGCGAAGATGGCTGATGATGTCGTCCCATATGACCAGGCAGTTGGCCAGTATAAAAATGATTCGTTGTGCCTATCGTCCTAATTGCCTGCTCACTCTCCGGTGGCTCAACTGCCGGCGGGGGAGTTGCAAAAGGTGATGGAATTGAACCGTCGTTGAAGTCATACAGATCCGTCTTTTCTTCATCTGAAAATGAAACAACAGCAATCATGCATAATGTCAATTTGACTCACACACCTCTGCATCCAGAAACACATGCCGATAGTCACCGAGTATAGCCGAACGCACTTTAAAAGACACTACAAAAGAGACAATCCCTAACCTTCATTCCCCTCAGCCTCTTTCTCCTTAGCCTCTGCGTCAGGGTCAATTTTTCTCGGCGAGTGCGGAAAGAGGTCATCTGGAAGCTCGTCTAAAGATAACTTCCTCCGCTCACTCTCCTCCGACTTCTTCTCAGTCAGATCCACCATAATAACTGAAGACTCCTTCTCAACCGAGGGCTGTGGTTTAGAGTAGCCCGTGTCATTCTTAAATGTGTTCACAGTAGACCTTAGGAAGCGATTTGGGATAAGGGAGGTCGGTGAAATCTCCTTCTCATGACAACCCGGACATTCCTGCTCATCTGAATCAAGCAATGCTTTCCTGATGCCTGCAAACAAAATCCAAAAAATTATGCTCCCTTCTGTCCCTTACACCTCCCACCCCAGTTTAAATGGCTTGTCATATCCTTACAGTCATCACAATAGGAGTTGGCACAACAAGGAACCATGAGGGCATCCGTCATGAGGTCATCACACAGCGTACACACCAGCTCGTCCGGGATTTTCGGCTTTGATGGAGGGGGCTTGACAGCTGGCTTCTTTTGCTCCATGTAAGCCGCGCTACGTTGATAATTACGGAAATTCATTATGCACACGACTTTAGCAATAATAATTTTACTTCTCAGCACGTTCTATTTTTGTTTTGTTTTTAGTTTGTCCAACAACAACATCTTTCAACTCCGCCTGTATACACATTCTCGTCTCACTGGGTACATTAAGATTAGCAATCTATACTCCGTCGCTTTGACCTTTCTCAACCCTAATGTCAACTCATTTTCATGACAAATTAACTAAATTTTTCATCACTGATCAATAGTAAATAATAATCATCGGTTTGATGTGCCATTTAGACGCAACTACCAACAAAAAAAATGTTCAAGTGAACGCGCCAGAATCTCCCATATTCCCGGTTGGGTCCAATCTGGGTCCAGCACGAAAGACTGGCATCGCAAGCAAGAACCCTAAAAAGCCCAAAACCTTCAATGGGTCCACCACAATACTGACGCCTGAAGCAAGCTCCTTCTTCTATATAGACTCTCACTCTCACATTCATACAAGCACACGAAATCCAGCTGCAATACCCTGAGCTCAGGCTGTATAAATGAAATCCTCATAATAGCGGAATATCCATTATGAAAGGCTAAGGGATACAAGCCGGCTCAAATTTCACGTTTTATTTCTTAATATACTTGTTGGCACATTAATGCACATGATTCATCATCATCATCATCATCAGTTAACTAAAATGTGGAAATGGCAGAAGAAAAAAATATATCGACGGTTCACACAATTTATGAGACGGTCTTGCAAACTGAGTGAAGTGTGATGAATTTTTTTAGTATCAGTTCCATCAAGTAAGTTGTTTTCAAAGACTACACTCGGTCCACAAAGCTTTTTTCTGACCCACTGCCAAACTGACGAGGCCATGGATTTCGTCGTCATTATTTTCTTCATCATCATGAACATCTATACACGACTTGTTTTACACTCGCACACACACAGTCATACCCAACGTCCAACATTGACATGGCATACAAAAAGGGATTTACACCCACAATTTCATCGTACAATCAAAAGAATTAAAGTACATTTAAATACAGGATGAGTCAAGACAATGGCTCTTAGCACAGACAATATTCATTGAAAAGAATGTTGACTGAATGGGGCTTCTTTATAAAATAGAATAATAATAATACAGGCGGCGATGTTCCTTATTAAATGATTCACATTACGCATGAAGAAAAACATAAAGCTGGGTACTTACTGATCAACAGCAGGAACGGCAAAGCGTCCTTCAGGAGTCATCAAAGCACCTGGTACGTCGGGTCCATCCACATGCACCATGAAACTCCGAGGTATCCCTGTGCTCTTCTTGATGTCTGTATGCTCCGTCTGTGGAAGAGAAATGCACAGAATAATAATGAATTTTGCAGATTTTTGAGCATTTCAAATAAACCTGTGATTTACCTGCAACGGACAGTCTTTAATCCAGTGACTTCCATTGCCACATTTGTTACATCTGTAAGATGGAGGCACCCTGCCATGCTGTCCTCCCCCTCGTAGTCTTTGATATCGGGAGGGGTCATAATCAGCAGTTGACTGTGACATCATGGCTTTGATCTTCTCTTCTTCTGTAGCATCCATACTGGCCAAGTCCACACCCTGCAAGAGGGCAAAAATACTTGTAACATTCGCTCCAACGAAAAATAAATGCCTCACTATTTCATGTCCCACTAACTCTCATATTCCGATTGTGTAGCTGAGGATCCAACTACTCATAGCAGCATGAAACAATACATCAAATGACATCAATGTCAACAAAGTTAAGTGACAGATACTACCAAAGACAACTGACTCGACCAATTGACTGCACAAAAGACAACGTACCTTAGCCACCGCTGAAGGCTGCAACGACGGTGGATTCCTAGCATGATGCTGTTGACGATGGTCCCGATGAGCTCCACCCGGAGCATTTGATGAATTTCGTTTATTGGACACAGGTAATCGTGCGACAATAACTGATGTATTTTTCGGTATCAATGTATTTTCATCCTCGTACACTAATAAACAAAACAAATATCATGAGAACTCCAACTAATCCAATACTCCAAAAAATATCCCTCCCGTTATTATCCAATCCAACCTACAATTATCCCCTCCTCAAAACTCACCTTCTTCAGTCTGCGCATTCATTATCTGTAAATCAAAGTCTGCATTCTGCTTCAAATGCTTCTGCTCGATGATCTCCTTCTTGAGATCCGCCACCGTGATGTGAATTCCATCGAAAGTCACTGTCGAGTACTCCAACGCAGCTTTGATGAATTTATAGTGGACAGACATTTTAGTGCAGGATTAAATAATAACAACACAGTGTGTGCCACACCACACAACAACAACCTAGAAACATCAGAGAAAATCCACTATTATTAGTATTATTATTCCCAAAAGACCAAAGACCGACAACGCAATTACCCAAAGTTCATAGACAAACCTTCATCTAACTCACCTTACACTACCAAGTTAGAAAAATTCTCAATGCCACTACGGGCATTACTATCACATGCAAATCCCTCTAATTATTACGATTCTTTTTAATTCAACAACAACACAATAACACAACTCTCTCAAAACTAAAACGGATTATCTTCTTCCATTTAGTAGACGTAGTAAGACACCATACCACTCGCACAAAAACTCGACGAGAATTGTGGAAGAGCTTTCAATTTTCCGGCCATCCGCTTAAAGACTCAATAAGCTTCGTCCATGAGCCCCACGGCCAATGAGGACCCCGCAGCCTGAGCAGTCGACAGCCCACGCCGCGTACAACCCAAAGTCTGCAAAAATCAACGGCCCGGAGTCCATCATGGCCTCTAGATGTCAGAGCCCGTGTAGCAGATCCAACCCGCAAAAAAATACAATAAAATATTCCACCATTGAATACAGCATTACCCCACTAAGAAAATTGCTCATGAAATCCTTCTCAAATAGCAAGCAAAGCAGCACATGGAGGATCAACATGAATAATTCATAATTTTCTATTGATTTCACTTTAAATAATTTCTTTCGCCCAACTTGCGGCTTGATACTCACATGCTGTATGCTGTCAATTGACGCCACGTACGTGGCTTTGCAAAAAGAAAAAATTCCTGTCGCCTGGATTTCAGTCTCATTCACGAAAGAATTTCACATTAAATTGTAAAGGTGTTAACATGAATTTTCTTTGAGAAAGTTTACATTGTGTCTTCAAGTAGCGTTGTGATAAATTGATGGTCTTAATGGAATCATTTACACACACAGAAGACTTGGTGCTTAATGGGTTAAATGCCCTTGGGCTGGAATGAATTAATGCTATTTATGGGACTATTTACATGAGATAATATGGCTGTGTAAACTATATGATTATATATGGCGATGTAAATCGTGGTGTAATTATTATTCATTCATAATACTAGCAATTATTATTATTAAGGCGGGGAGGTCTCCCATTAATAATAGGATTTCTTGTGTGTTTTCCTCATCAGGTCCATGATTTTCAAGCTGTTAATATATATTCATTTACATTAATTTGCTGCTTGAATGGCCAGGAGGAGGAAAAGTAGTGCAAGAAAGGAGATTATCGGGAGAAAGTGCAGACTTTTGCTTGAGAAATTTCAATGGCTTCTGCTTTCTTCCTTTCTACGTCCAAGGCGCGTGGAAGACGAATATGTGAAGTGGCAGCTGGAAGGAAATCCTCTGCTGCTACTTGCTCTCCAGTTTATTTTATTGAACCCTGAAAGTCCGTGTACTTTCACTTTCAGGGGAAAATAAAAAATAATAAAAAATAAAATGCTCCACTAGCAACGGAGAGATTCGGGGGAAAATTCTTGACGAAAATAATTCTCAGTAGACTGTTTAAAGAGATTGGTGGAAAATTCAATAGTAGGATCAGCTATTCATTTTGTAAGTTCATTAAAGTCAAGATATTATAGAATAGGACCGTAGTAGTACGTAGAAGGAAAAAAATACTAAGTAGCGAACAAGACCTGTCAGGATTTATTGGGAAATATTGGGGGATTAAGTGGAAGAACAGCTGGGGCTGCTGACTTTATGTGAGTGGTATGATGTTTGTTTGTTTGTCGTCCTTGGGGAGGTTAATGGCTGGCTGGTTGGTTAGTTATGACTGACTGGAGTTTGTGGGGAAAAACTTACTATGGGAACGTGTGACGACGAGCTATGCGGAATGCGGAATTAATGAGGACTATTTGAGTGGGAAATAGTTTTATTTGGACGGGAGGGAGTTGATAGCGATTGAGGAACTTGTGTTGGTTAAATAAGTTGAGTCATTTTTTTAAGTGTAAGTTTTGTGACGTAGACTTTGTGCTTATTAGAATTGAAGAAGAAGAAGAGCTCATCAATGTCATTCATGTTGGAAGCGATCAAATGCTGGTGGATTCAACAAGTATGAAAAATTTCCAGTGAAGAGGAATAATGTGAGCAAGATGCAGGCAAGTGGAGCAGGACCGCAGGATGCTGGAGATCCAGCGGCTGGATTGACACGACCGAGAGCTGATAATCGATGTCGGATCATACGCTTGAATGTTCCGCAATCAGAAAAATTTGTTGGGAATCGCATTTCCACGGCCAAGTACTCCTTCTGGTCATTTGTACCTTCCTTTCTGTTTGAGCAATTTCGGCGCTATTCCAATATATTTTTCCTTCTTATTGCTCTTCTTCAGGTGAGGGCGACGATGATTGTTCAATTGATTTTTGTGGATTTCATGTGGTATTTTTTGTGTTTGCAGCAAATCCCTGATGTTTCTCCTACTGGTAGATACACGACATTAGTTCCTTTGATATGCATCCTGGCAGTATCAGCTTTGAAGGAAATTATTGAGGATGTGGTAAGATCAAGATTCATTATGTACTGATCACCTTAATACTGTGAGAGTTTGGTTTCTGAGTGTTACGTGTTTTGAATTTATTTCCTTTAGAAACGTCATAATGCTGATTTGGAAATTAACAACCGAGAGGTGGAAGTTCTCAAGGGTGGCTATTGGCAATGGATCAAGTGGAAAGAGATCTGCGTCGGAGATTTCGTCAAGGTCCGGAACGAGACATTTTTCCCCGCGGATCTCATCCTATACTCCTCAAGGTGATTAATATTCCATGTTGACCTCTCTTGGGAAATTTCGAATGGAACTTATGTAAATAATTCTTGGATGATCAGTGAACCACAAGGGCTGTGCTACTTAGAGACTTCTAACTTGGACGGGGAGACTAACTTGAAGGTTCGCCAAGGTCTGCCGGAAACATCCACATTATTGGAAACAAAAGATCTTGGCAGTTTAATTGGGCAGATGGAGTGTGAACTGCCGAATCGCCATTTGTACGAATTCGCTGGGAAATTGAAGATCGGAAGCCATGAGTAATTTTTAGTACATGTATTTGGTATCGATCTATTTTTGTTTAACACACAATTTTATTTTCCTGATTAGGGACGTATCTTTGGGACCTGACCAGCTACTACTTCGTGGTGCTAAGTTGCAAAATACGACGTGGATCTTCGGCCAAGTAGTCTACACTGGACATGAGACAAAATTGATGAAGAATTCAACGGCGGCCCCATTGAAGCGATCAACAGTGGATAAACTGACTAATAATCAGATTCTACTTCTCTTTGCAATGCTTCTCGCCGTGTCTTTCATTTCAGCCGTATTCTCTCATTTCTGGACTGAGCTAGAGGGGGCCGGAGCGACCTACATTCCTTTTCATCGTAATAATGAAGCGTCTTTGTAAACATTTAACTTTGATCAGCTATTGAGATTTTAATTTGTTTGTTGCAGAAATCGATGGGGCACAGTTTGGCTTCGACATGCTCACCTTTGTGATTCTGTATAATAATCTCATTCCGATCTCTCTGACTGTCACCTTAGAAGTTGTTAGATTCATTCAGGTGAGTCTGCGTTCTAGATTTGGAGAAGAATGGTAGCTAGAGTGAAATTATTGTATCATGGTTGTGCGTACTATCAATATTCCTTTGGTATTCTGCATAGGCCATGTTCATCAACCGTGATCTAGATATGTATCATGAAGAATCTGATACCCCTGCAATGGCACGGACGTCGAATTTGAATGAAGAACTTGGACAGGTTGGTTGGGTTCTAAATAATTCGTTAGTTTATCCCATGGATGTGAAT
>JAQIWI010002347.1:0-12725 GCA_034698825.1 Deuterosminthurus bicinctus | reverse complement strand
CTGTTGCACAACTTGAAGAATACGTGAAAAACGGAGAAGCGTCGTCGAAGCTCCAACCAGTTGTCAAAACTTCCCGTCGGTGCTTTCCTACAATTAATGACGAGTAAAGTTAAGAGCAATAAAAAGCATTTAAAACAAAACAAAACATGTCAGCATACCTCAAGTTGTCTGTGCAGTGACTGCTGACACCAACGATCGCAATTACTGTATTCGTTGCCCATGCGACAAGCGTCAAACTTTGGAACATCATGACTGCTTCCGGTAGCCAAAACAATAACTTCCACACTAATGCAGGTACCCAAGGAAAGAACGTAAGAACACCCGTCTTGTTGAAAACGTGATACAACGATACTGGGAGCGACTCAACAGCGAAACTCAGTGCAGGTAGTAAAACAAAACCAAAGGTTGCAAGAGCTGCTATGACAAGAGATAAGCAGGCGGTCTTGAGATTCTCTAAAATCCCCAATGTCTTTCCGTTATTCTGGTAGCTTTCCATCATAATAGGTAGTGTGTTTAATAATTGAACAGTTTCGTGTCTTTTGAACAGAAGTGAAACTGGTACAACTAAGCTTGCAATATGAACCAAAAATTGAGATAAACAAAGGATGATTGTGAGATCCAAACTGCGTAAGGTCATTTTGAACGCAAATGCAACAGTGACTTGAACAGTTCGGGCGTAAAGCACACCCAAAAGACAATAGTGAATTATCATTTGTCTGGAATTTTCCTTGATTGCATACTTGCCGTCCAAATCAACTGACAGTGGGACGAAGCAAAACTTGGAACAGATGAATCCTAGCAACTTGAACCAGTTGTCTACTGCTTTATATACTTTGTCACGATACTTTCGGGACAAACAAGCTTCCAACTGCGCCAATATAATGCTTTTCGTATGGCTTCTCAAGGATTTGTTCTTTTGAACTCCTTGTTGAGTAATTCGTCGACGCGGCTTTGCTCTCCTTACCATTGTGGTTCGTGAAGAAATTTTTGTGGTAGCTTCTAGGCAAATTAAGAAGAGACTGGCGTCGTCGGTCCGGCTTGCCTCTTTATACACTTCTTTCTCTCCGCACTCCTAACGCTTACGTGTCAAGTAGCACGCGGCCAACATTAGAAATTCATGGTAAAGCTTTTAGTGACCGCTTTACACAACTTTTAAGAGCCCAGTTTTAATTTTCTTCGTTCCAGAGTGGCTCATTTGATATTACTGCGGATATATCGAACATTAGATTCATATTATTGACAGGTAGCTGACAGAATTTATCAAGCCATCAAGTGTGAATAACTCATATTTTGCGTACCTTTTAATGGTGTCCTAGATTTTGTTGGCATACATAGAAAATCGCCTTCATAAGCTGCTCGCAATATCCTTGAATTTTTCTTTTATTGACTTGGCAAACCCTTCTTGAATGTTCCAGCAGTCAATGGCACAGAAAATCCTTGCTGCCAACCCAACTCCGTGGTATGCCCCGTTGAATTCCCTGTTTCCGACCGGAGGATTTTTTCGGCATGCTTGCGTCTGGTGTGGGATAGGAAAGACTGCTCCAGTTAGGCCTGCTATTTTGCCTATTAACTAAGGAACTAGTCTGGCTCACTTCTCATCCACAAAATTTACTAGGACGCGCGTGTATTAAAATTGACTTTGAGTGGCTTTATCTTAATATTGACTTCAACACAACTCAACCATACTTATTATTGTAGTCCATTAAGTTCCCTTAAAAGCATTTTGTATTTGACGTTTGATTGGCACCAGTCATGTGATTCTAAAGTATTCATACCTCTTAAAAGGATTATACAGAAAATATATAAGGGAAAGCAATGAGAGTTTATCCTTGTGAGCAGCGAGGCGAAATTTAGGTACTTTGTGATATTTCTTAGTCTCCACATTATACGATATTTTGTTGGGAAAACGCCTTAAAAGCTTTTAGGAATCCATATAACTTTTGATAGAATCTTAAAGTGCCAGCTTAAGTGATCATAAAGCATTAATAGTTACTTTTTAAAGCGTTTAGATAAGAAAAAGTGGGCCACACTGTTGAATTTACGCCGTAAGCTTCCAGCAGTTATACCATTAATTGAGCTTTCCCGCACCCAAATCAATCTAAAGCTTGAGCAAAAACACAAGTTGATTAAGGATTTCATCCCACATCCCTATGACCACATCTACACTAAAATCCATAAAACCACCTACAGCGACCCCCGCCGATCTTGTCGCTCTTACCACTTTCTTTTGATACAATTTAAGCTTTGCAGGTAGCATGCCAGAAGTCACTCTCGAGCTATTTGCTAGATTTCCGACGATCTCATCAGTCCTGCGTACTGCATTGATAACCACAAACGATAACAAAAACAAACCGACTAACCCAGCAAGCCCGATGCAAGGAAAGCAGAGGTAAATGATGAGTGGTAAATCCCTATACTTTATGGTAATATAAAAAGAAACGACGATACACGCACATCCACAAATTAAAGATGGGGCTAATATAAACTTCATCCAGCTGTTACACAACTTGAAGAATACCTGGAAAACGAAATAGCGCCGTCGAAGATCCAGCCAGCATCTAAAACTTCCCACAGGTTTCTTCCTAGAATAATAATTAAGTAATTTCAAACATGTTAGCAAAGCCTTTCACTAAAAACATGTTAGCATACTTCAAGATGTCTGTGCAGTGATTGCTGACACCAAAGATCGCAACAAACGTACTGGTTGCCCATGAGAGGAGGGTTACACTTTGGAATACAATCAATGCTTCCGGTAGCCAAAAAACTAACTTCCAAACTAATTTTGGCACCCAAGGAAAGAATGAGAGAACACCGGTCTGGTTGAAAACGTGATACAGCGAAACTGGGAGTGACTCAACAACGAAACTCAGTACAGGTATTAAAAAAAGGCCAGAGGTGGCAAGAATTTGAGTGACAAGAAATAAGAAGGTGCTCATAGGATTCTCTAAAATTCCCAATGTCTTTCCGGCCTCCGGGTAGTTTTTCATGATAATCGGTAACGTGTTTAACAATTCTACAGTTTCGTGTCTCTGGAAAAGGAGTGAGCCTGATACAACTAAGCTCGTGATGTGACACAAAAAAGAGGCAATACAAAGTATCATTGTGAGATCAAAGTTTTCTGATTTCGTTCCAAACACAATCCAAACAGCGTGTTGAAGAATTCTGAAGCATTGCACACCCACAAGGAAATAGTGAACAATCATTTCCCTCGCACTTTTCTTGATTGCATATTTACCTTCATGATCAACTGAAAGCGGGACGAAGAAAAACTTGCAGCAAATAAATCCTAACGATTTGAAGAAGTCTTCTGTCGCCTTGTACACCCTTTTGCGATATTGAACGGACAAAATTGATTCGAATCGGCCAAAAACACACCTGCTTGAAATTTCCCTGTTACGTTTTGGTGTTTGATTTTCTTGCTGATTCAGTCGTCGATGTTGTATTGTTATCTTAACCATTGTGGATTGTGTGGAAATTTTGTGACAGTTTGTGAGCGAGGCCAATGGCGGATCCAGCCAT
The DNA here is from genome assembly GCA_034698825.1 of Deuterosminthurus bicinctus. Taxonomy (NCBI): domain Eukaryota; kingdom Metazoa; phylum Arthropoda; class Collembola; order Symphypleona; family Bourletiellidae; genus Deuterosminthurus; species Deuterosminthurus bicinctus. The sequence goes on along the minus strand of JAQIWI010002347.1, from coordinate 9,206 downwards.
GGTGCCACTGTGGCACTGGCACACCCCGAAAAATGTCAGTAAGCACTAGATAAAATCACTTTTCTGTAAATAAAACAAAATTGATACTGCTCATAAATTCTGCAAAGAATTCTGTTGTGCTTTATTGCATTAAAAGCTGGAAAGGATCACTTTTCCCCTTATCTGCAAAAAAATCGTTCGTTCATGGAGCATCAAGCGTGAGGTCTGTTGGTGCTTAATGGCTGCATTTCCCGGCGGACTCTAGCATTTGAAATGAGAACACGCTTGAAAAATTAATTCTGGCTTGAAAGCAAAATTGCAATAAAAAGGCTCAAAGATGGATCGGAAACGAAAACAAGCAGATTTGAGAAGCTGTTTAATTAATAAAAGAAATAATCCATTTCCGCATGCACAAAGCGAGACCGTAGAAATTGACTTAAATGTTGGAGAAAAGGACTGTCAGGTAATTCAACTTTTTTTGGTATGAGATGAAGCTGGAATTAAAAACCGAAGTCCGGACTGAGTACAAAATTATTATTTTTTAAATCGGCAGGACTTATTCAGAATGAGATAATAGAAGTGGTGGGAAAGCACATTCAGTCCGAACTGAATCAGAAAATTCTAAAGGCGAATTTTTATTGTATACTTGTGGACGAGACCTCGGATTGCAGTAAAACTGAGCAAATGAGCGTTTTCATTAGATACGTAGATGTAGAAAATGCAAGTGTCCTTGAAGACTTCTTGGGTTTCTCATCAGTCACCGACACCCACGGAAAAGAACTCAAGACAGCTTTGTACTCTTTTCTTGAAGAGGTTGGCTTGGATCTAGCTAGCTGCCGTGGGTAAGGGTTTGATGGCGGAAGCAACATGAGCGGAAAATTTAAAGGGCTCCAAGCTCTTTTACTCAAACACCATCCAAAGGCACTATTTACTCTATGCTTCAGCCACGACTTAAATTTGTCGGTCTCCAAGGCGTGCGAAATCCAGCTCGTAAAAAACACTATTGGTACGGTTGCTACAGTTTCTGCTTTCTTATCGGCTTCTCCACATCGTGTGGATACAATTCAAACGCTTGTGAAATCCGCAAATATTCAAGACACGCAGAAGAAGCGGATTCGGCTGTTTTGTCCTACTCGCTGGGTGGAACGACATGAATCCCTGCTTACTTTTAGATTACTGTTGGAACAAATATTGGAAACTTTGGAAGACGTTTAGAAAACTTGGTAAAGTCATGACAGCTTTCTAGCTTTCGCGTATGAGTCAGCACTAAAGCGATCGGATTTTATCATAACAATGGAGTGTCTTTGTCACGTTATGTCATTTACCAAGACGCTGAGTGTTTCTCTTCAGTCTTCAGAAATTGACCTTAGTGAGGCAGTAGAACAAGTTCAAGTCAGCATTAAAGCACTCCAAGAAACTAAAACAAATGCTCGTATCGAGTTTAAAGGGATTTTTGAGAGAGCAAGTAAGCTAGCAGACTCTCTTGGTGTCAAGTTAACTGTCCTCGCGTTACGAAGAGACACAATTATCGCCATAACAACCAGTCTGATTCTCCTGAAGAGTACTACTTTGAACCAATATTTATGAAGCTGGTAGATCACTATATTGACGACCTGAATCGGCGGTTTTCGGCACAATCAAGAGATGTGTTCTCAATACAAGGGCTGATGCCATCCAAGCTCGGAGAATGGAGCTAGCTTATTGGTCTGTAGAGTAATTATAGATTGAAGCCAAGAAAATCAATAAAAACACGAAATTTTGTAGTAAAAAATTTGTCGTGGCACACCCCGAAAGTTTTTGCTGGATCCGCGTCTGAGCGAGGCAAACGAGTGTTTGGTGACCTGCGACCGACTACAGTCTCTCGGCACACTTCTGCGTTCTCCGTATGCTTACGTGGCCAGCTCAGGCTTACTCAGTTTATATTTCCTTTTGGACACTGACTTAAGTGGCCTTTTTACTATTACTAGGTATGTGTCAAACCTAAAATCCAATTGAGTGACAGATGTCAAGCAATACTCAGGTAGCTTTTAAGTAGGAAGGAGCAATTAATTTATTTTTTGACCTACTAGTTAATTAATTAGGAAGTCGCGTTAAATGTTGTACTAAGTCGTGTGGGTACGGATGATATGACTTACAAGACTGGCCGCAGTAGCAGCATACAGTTGTGTCTTTCCCGGAAATTGGCTTTAAATTGGTACTGGCGATTGGCATTAGGTAGGCCCCGATAATTGGCTTTAGGTAGGCCCTGGTAATTAGCTATAGGTACGCCCCGGAATTGGCTTTAGGTAATTCGCAGTAATTACCTTTAGGTATGCCCCGGCAGCCCCGGCAATTGGCTTCAGGCAGATCCCGGTAATTGGCTTTAGGTAGTTCCTGGTAATTCATTTAAGGTAGGCCCCAGTAATTCACTTTAGGAACGCCCCGGTATTTGACTTTAGGTACGCCCGAATAATTAACTTTAGTAGGCCCCAGTATTTGACTTTATGTAGGTCGCGGTAATTAGCTTTTGGTTGGGGTCCGGTAGTTGAAGTATAAAAACAGAAATATTTATTCAGCCTAAAACTGATCGTTCTGATAGCATCATGAACATTATCATTTCCGGATTTCCATACAAATTTAGACAATTACAATACCTAGTGAGCTATGGCTATTGGGATGTCCAATGGTAGTTGACTGTCGATCATGGGACAAGAAATGTGCAATTGATGGATTATCAATTAAAACATAGTAATAAAAGTCAGTGTTTTGAGTGTTTCTGTTAATTATAGCAACTTTGTTTTATTTAACAATGAGCTTCAAGCAAACACATATTTTACATATGACGCTGCATGGAAAATTGTATGCTGATACCGTCATTTATAATATGGACGAAAAAACTTTTTTTTAATAATAATACCCTTATTCAAGTCCTAACGAACTACATATTTAATGTAACTCTTCACCACAAGTCAAGTTATTTACAAAAGACGACGTTCGTCGACGTTGCTTTGGTGACAAAATGGCACTAGCAGCTGAAAGCTCCGCAACAGTGAAATCAAGAATTGCAAAGACCCATGTGAGACTCTTCAGGAGCTTCCATGTGTGGCTGTCCTTAGAGTGTAGTTAGTGCATCATCGTCGTGTCCTTTTCAAACAGGAAAGGACAATTTCAAACTCATATTGTTCGGTTAAACAAAAACACAAGGTAGATTTTTCGGATGCTGCTGCCTGACTGGATGATGTTAGAGTGACCACGACCACTACTGATGAAGGTGCTGCTGGCTCTAACTTGTTGCCCAAACACGAAAGAATCTTACAGCTAAAGATGTTTGTATTTATGACAGGAAATAATAATATTAATGTTTTGCATTTGGCCTGCATGAATGCAGGCAAAATGCAAGTCAACATTTTTTAAACATCGGCAGCACTTTAAACAAATGGATTGGTAAGCCAAACCACGGGATATGTTAAATCTGCTTGCTCGAGATTATTGGTCAGTTTGCAGATTGGACACTTACTACGTTGGGGTCCACTGTCATTCAGTCAAAAGTCCGTTCTGCAAACTAATGCATAATCTTGTCGGGGGAGGAACAAATACTAATTACACTCAAGCTTTCCACGCCTTTCTGTCATGCCAGCAATCTTCAGGGTTGTTGAGTGCTGTGGGAACAAAGTGGCATGCTGAGCATTTACTTCAACTTTCTTTGATAATTTAATGGAATTCAAATCAAACGTCCCGAGAGGATTTCAAAGGAATCCTTCAATTTGCCGTTTCAGCACTGATCTAATCCTCATCAAATTTTCATGATTTCACACAACAAAATGGTGGATTTCGGTACATGCGCAATACAAACTGGCGGATGTTGGTACATGCGGAAAACAATATGGCGGATTTTGGTACGTGCTACGATACGAACAGTATCCACGTATCCATCGTCGGATACGATACGACCCCATTAATAATAATAATTCATTTTTGTTGTACAGATGGAGTTAATTGGATAGATGATGATGACCAGACGCATTTTATTTGTGATCTTGATCAAAACTCAATGATAGAGTACCCAAGGAATGGCTGGTCAAAATACCTCGCTCGTCAATAGAAGTTGTATACTGATAGCATTAGAAGCAGGTTTCGATTATTCACATTGCAAACTATTATTATATTTCGGTTCCTTGTGCCGTGCAATTACAAGTATGAGCAGCTCCCAGAACATCCGCGTCTTCACTCAATTTCAGTTGGAACATAAAAATTAAGAAAGTCACCACTACAGACACCACCTACAAGAATCAGACATTTTCAATTGTAAAAGCTACAAATAAACATGACTCGCATAGTTTCCTTACATGAAGAATTAACGGGGGATGAATAACAAAAAACTCTCGTGCAGTCAGTTCCACTCTCCACCCCAAGTACCTTTTGACATCGCCCTTCTTACCATCCCCTGCCAAATCTTCTATCTTCCTCTGGCTGGACAAGATCTGAAACACGATTAATTTGAGCCAATATACAGACAGATTGAACAGTTCAAGTTTTACTCATACCGATTGCTTGAAATAGTTCCCATAGCTACAATGAAACTTGCCAGCCGACTATCAGGATCGATCATCATCGTACCAAATCCCTTCATGATTCCCATCACCCCTAAATTTGTAAGAGCCAGCGAATGCCATCCAGCAATAGAGAGATAACTCTGGAACAATGACTTGACAGATCTGAACGTCATAGGAAACCTGACATAACTGTGAAACACAGAATCATCATCGTTAGACTCTGGGCAGGAGTGAGACTGAATAACTTGCAAGTCTACAACAGTATGTCCAGTTGCTTCGAAACGCTCGTTACATTGAGCCTCTAGCATCCTGCAGAGCCCATCCTGGATATGAAGCAAGTAGACTCCACCACCAACAACAAATGTGATGCAAAAGAAGAGCCCAGAATAAAGCCCGATGACTCCAAGGACAACCGATAAGACTCGCGATAGACCCGAATTCGGAAGTAAGGTATAATTTGATGTAGTTAACTTTGTGGGTGCCATATTAGCGAACAACCACAAGACGCCTTGTGAGCAAGTGATTGCAAAGTATGCAAAGTAGAAACAAACCATGGTCTTTTTCCCTTTGCTTAAACGTGAACGAGCGAATCCTGCTGCAGTCAACATATCTCTAATTTTTAAACTCTCTCTGAACAGGTCAATCATCTTCTGGCATTGTAACAGATCTGATAGATGGATAATTAGACTTGTTCCACCGCCTAAAGGGATTAAAGAATAAAGTACGATCTTGCGAGAGAGTCTGGACGACCCGACAACAACTTCAGCAGAGTTTGAAATAACCGCATCAGAGAGTAGGATTAGTGGATATATTCCATATAGTAGACAGAGGATGGAGTAAATGCTCAGTGGTCTAAAACGAAGATCTGCAATCTTTGCAGTGGGATTTGATACGGGGATAAATCCTAAGATTGCCAGTGACAGTCTGAAGACCTTGCCACAGCAGCCCTCAAATTTGAAAGGCATTTTCAGGTCACACAAGGCTTTGTTCTTTGGGAAATCAATTTAGCTATTATTATCGATTCAATGATGAAAGTATGGGTGAGGGCGAAGGTGAAGTATTAGAAGAAGCTCTCATTGCTGGACAGTGAAATGGGTAACGACAAAGCGGCCGTGTGAATGTTGTTTAGTAGAGCATGAATACTCCAGAGACTTTAATCAACCTAAAAACAACAGGCGATTCAGTTGACAAGCTTTTACATGTGTGTTGTGTTTGTTTTAATGAAATTGGAGCGTCGCGTGGCAATTCAGCACGAGCTCAGTCAGTCATACTACTGGTACACTCTAGCGAGTTGTCAGATTAATCTACGTAATATCTGAATAATAATAAATAGACCATAAGTTTATCTTATGAACGTAGGGCAATATTTTCCTGCTATACGTAAACGCAACGCAGGCAGCTCTCGTGACTTAGTTTATTTTCTGTAGCACTTTCGATTCTTATTGATGACCCCTTGAGTTCGCTGCATGTTCTTAAGTAGGACGCCTAACGACAAGTTCTCGTTGCAAAATGAAACTACATTATCATCAGTGTTAAATCGTGTAAGCGATCACCTAGTAGGTAAAGCTTTCAAATACAAGGAGATACCCATTGCGATGGTTACAATCTAGTGACCTGCGTAAAGATGTGACTGTAATAGTCTGCCCCTCCTTGGATATTTTCCACCATTAACAAAGCTTACCAGCACGCATGTCAATCTAAAGCGTGAGTAAAAATATAAGCTGATTGAGCATTTCATTCCATATCCCTATGGCCACATCTAAACTAAAATCCATGAAACCACCAACAGCAACTCCCACCGATCTTGTCGCTCGAACCACTTTCGTTTGATACAATTGTAGATTTCCACGTAGCATGCCAAATGTTCCCCTCGAGTTATTTGCTACATTTCCTACGATGTCACCAGTCCTGCGTACTACATTGATAACCTCAAGCGATAACAAAAACTCACCGACTAACCCCGTAAGCCCAATGCAAGGAAAACATGGGTAAATCAGTAGTGGTAAATCTCTATACTTTATGGTTATAAAGAAAAAAACGACGACACACGTACTTCCACAAAATAAAGATGGGGCCAACATAAACTTCATCCAGCTGTTACACAACTTGAAGAACACCTGGAAAGCGAAATAGCGCCGTCGAAGCTCCAGCCAGTTTCTGAGACTTCCCACAGGTTTCTTCCTAGAATAATAATTCAGTAACGTCAAACATGTTAGCAAATTAGCCTTTCAAACAAAACATGTAAGCTTACCTCAAGATGTCTGTGCAATGATTGCTGACACCAACGATCGCAACAAACGTACTGGTTGCCCATGAGAGGAGTGTCACACTTTGGAACACAATCAATGCTTCCGGTAGCAATATTCAGGTAGTTTTTAAGTAGGAAGGAGCATTTAATTTAATTTCCGACCTCTGAATCAATTACTAAGGAGGTCGCGTCAAATGTTGTCCTGAATTTTGTGAGCACGGAGGATATGACTTAAGAATGATCGCAGTGGCAGCATTCAGTTTAGTCGTATAGTTCCCGGTAATTGGCTTTATGCGGCAGTTATGGCAGGTATGCGTGGTGGTGGATGAACCAGAAAACCTTTTAATAAAATGCAATCGGACTGCAAGTCCAGGGCAAGGCTTAAAATGCAAGAAATATTAAAGTTTAATTGAAAAGAAGAATTAAATTTTGAACAGGAGGAAACTGAATAATGATTCATATTATAATTGACAATTGTAAGTTATAATTTCACTTGAGGTTACGAGGTGGATACATCAAATGACTGGTCTTTCTTCAGAGCTGACTGAATGAGTTGAGGCAGAAGCCAGAATACATATCCAAAGAGCCCTCCGTCAAAGTGATCATGAGATGAAGAAGAAAAGTAGTACATGGTAAATTTAATCCTTGGGATGTGGTCGGTCGTTGCAGTCGCAGTGGGTTAGCCTAGTATAGAGAGAGGGCAGACAACGTCCGGGTTTGGGAGCCTCATCGGAGCGCCGTTCTGTAAAACAGAGAAAATAAAACCCGTTAAGTGGGAAACAACTCAAGTCACGTGAATTGGTAATTTAAAAAAAAAAATACTCACTTCCTTGCACGTTTCAAATTGCACTTTGTCGACTGCAAATGCAAAAGATATTTGTTAGGGTGACACTTTTCCGGTTTTGTACCTTGATCTCTTGTTTTTTCTCCAGCATCATTGAAAATTATTTGTTTTCTTGGAGTCATAATGAATTCATCAGTCAACAGTAAGTACTTACCTTCGTCACATTCACATTCCAGCTTTTTAACTGAAAAGAGATAAATATAAAACAAACTTAGCGAATTTCAATTATTATCTGAATGTTTTAGCAAATCCAGCCACCACCATGAAGCCCGTCTAGTACAAGAGGGACAGATAATATTGTAAAGGAGGGGAATACTTTTTTGAAATCCCTATAATTAATTTGATAGTCAGTAATACTTACGGTCTTGACATGGTTTCGGTAAATTCACAACTGTAAAGAGACAAATAAAAAACAACATTATTAGCGAACTCAAAATATGCCCTAACCTTATCCCGCCGCCACACCATGAATCGGGGAGCAGAAGAAGCAGAATTTTTAGTTTCTACACTGGAAAACCCAAGACCCAAAGTGAAGCTATATCGGGCGCTTTTGGAGGGGCGCTCCCCGTTCCTTCACACGCAACTCAAAATTGTGAGGCTATGCGGGCGGACAAAGTTGAGGCGATTTCGGGCGATTCACCGCATGTTTTTAACATCGGCGTTTTCAAAAGCGCCCGAAGTCGCCTCACCTTTGAGTCTTGGGTTTTGCAGTGTATGTTCTGCTTTTCGGTCGCCTTCAATATCATGGATGAGAGGGGTATCCTTTTTCAAAATACTATTTAATTTCACTACTGTCAGTAGTAACTTACATGGTAAATTAGATGGAATCGATGGCAATGCTAAAAAGAGACAAATAATAAAAGAAACATTTAGCAACCTTACAATGTTTGCATTTTACCATAACCAGCCTCCTTCATGAAGGCAGTATATACGGAAGACGAACAATACGAAATAGGGGCGTTATTAATTCATCAATCAGTCATAAGTTTTTACCTGCAGCACATTTTGCCCGCAGATCTTTGTCTGAAAAAGAAAAACAAAAGACAGTATTAGGACAATGTGGATTCCACCAAATCCGTCAGCCACCTCACTGAAGGCAGTCTAAGCGGAGGAATGACTTGAAGTTGGGGAGCAAGCCCAGGGTTTACTCCCTTTCAATTTACATTGCTTTGCAAAACAAGGGGTGTGCGGGGCTCTCACCTTTCTCACAATTTCCAAGAGAAGTAAGTGTAGGGATCTGACAAAGTGCTCATTTTTTAGTACTGTACCACAACAAAGGTATTTGGTTGGGGTAATCACCCCTAATATGCAACCCTCTAGAGGACCCCTTCCATCTAAATCTCACTCTTCTGGGAGGAAATTTGATATGAAAACAACCTTTGACCTAGCGCATGTTTATAATGGGTGACATATAGGAGATCAGTACCCCACCCGATTGCCTTTATTGTGGTACAGTACTCAAAAATGAACACTAATGTCAGATTCCAACGCCTCTGTTGGAAACTGTGAGAAAGCTGAGAGCCCCGTGTGGCGCTAAGGCCACCTCCTATTATGATGAGAATTCGGGGATGACGGTCTGAAGATGTAAGACCGGAGTCTCCGA
>JAQIWI010002346.1:0-12725 GCA_034698825.1 Deuterosminthurus bicinctus | reverse complement strand
GTTGAAGCTAAAAATCTTAGTGATGAATGTTTCGCCTACGTCATCCGAGACCTCACTGGATCCGTAGAGACTTCCGATTTAGATGCTGCAGAACAGGAGAGAAAGCTACTGAAACTTACAGCTCAGTCATACAATCCCAAGAATAAATTGGATCCCATGCTTCTTTTCTCAAAAACTAAACTGAACATGATGGACGATATTTTAGATCAAGCTCTGTCAGAACGCCAGGACAATTAGGTCTCTATGAAGTTTATACGTTGCGCCGCTAACTGCTTTACTCGCCACGTCGCCACCCACAGCTCCTAGAAAGTACATTACAGTTTTCCTACAGTAATCTTAAGCATCATAGTGTGTAACTCCAAGGGGCGCTTCACTTAACAAGCAACTAAATTATTTTTTCATGTCTGTAAAAATTGTAAAAGTAAGTAAATTAAAAGTAAGTAGAACTTCTCATCAAGCGTACTTAGCCGACAGATGCCCAATGCCCATGTATTCAATAAAAGAATCCAAAGTTTAACTTGATGTTTAAAGTCTTTGTTGCTCGGACAGGTCTGCATTTTTTTCTTCTTCTTCTCGGTGTGAGTTAAAAGAAATGTCTTTTTTGTTTCTGGTTCCTGCATTATTGCTTCACTATAAAAGCCGCTTCCTACGAAGATACTGAATGCATACTAGCATATAACTGCATGTGAGTGAAGTAACTCGCAAAGTTACTGTGCTCATTATCCGACCATTATTGCCTCACTCATGAGATGAATGGAGCGGTAATAAGTTCCAAGTCAAAGGGTCATCTCCTCTAGTTATGTCAGATGTTATTATATATGCTCTCATTAATTGCAATCCCAAACTCCTCGGTACATCAGCGTACTATGCGTGCAGCTGAGGGCATTTTATTACGTGAGGCTTAAAAGTGAGTTGAGTTGAGTCAAGTGATGTGGGGAAGAACGCAACGCAACTGCCGTCTCTGTCTCTCTAAATGTGTTCAGTTGAGCGGGAGGAAAATGTTTCGCACGAAAGCCAGCAACAAGCCCCAACCAGTCAGGTCGAAGCACTGGGCCCTTTTTCTTCTTTCTTGTTCAACTTATGCTCAAGCTTTTGAGAGGCTCAGTCAGTCAGTAAATTGTCAATGCGTGAAGATCATCGCCAAGCAACGTAACGGCTTGAAAACATCAGTTGTGGAGTGCGTGCGTGTGTGAGAACAAGTATAAAGGAGAAGGGTGCTGTTGTTATGTGTGAATTCTCGGTGCCTTTTTGGATTTGCCTATTTTTATGACAGGATTTTTTTTTCAACCTCCTGTCTATAAATAATCTACGCGTGCCTTGAGTAAAAATATTTCGTGCCTTATTTAGCTGATGTCGTAAAGAAGGAGATCGTGGTAATATTAATCCTGAGTTCATCGAGCTCTTCTTTTGTTTGCTCATCATCACCATGACAGAACCAGCTTCACCAAAAGCCTCGGAAATCGAGGTTTTTAAAGACAAATTGCATCGACTGGAGCTGCAGTTAAAGAGCAAGGAGATTGAGCATACGAATGAAGTGGAGGATTTTAGAGATGAAGTTGCTGGTCTTCAACAAGTAATTGCTCAGCTTGAGAAAGGAAAGAGTGATTTGCAAGGGCAAATTAAATTTCTTAATTCGCAGGTCAGTTGATTTATTGTTGCATGAAAGTGTTCAAGTTTGAGTGAGGATTGTGGATTGTATTTTTGTTTCTTCTATTGTCTGTCTTAGTATGAAGAAAGTCAAGCAGATCTCATGGACAAGGGAACAGAAGTGGAGAAACTCAAGGCTGATCTGGAGATGGAGAGGAAAATGCATATCAAATTAAATGGAACTACACTGGAACCCCCACCTAGTAATAAAGAATTGGAGGTTTACAAGGTAATTGTGTTGTACTATTGGTGTACCATTGTTTTGGCAGAGGTCATCTAGCAATTAATCGATTGTTTTCTTTCTGTGTAGACGGCAAATGAAGAACTCAGATCAAAGATCAAACACTTGGAGACCATGGTGATGAATCAGAGTATACGACTGAATAAAAAGGAAGAAAGAGTTAAGGAATGTGAGGAACTAATTCAAAACTTGAGGGAAACTCTGGAGATTAAAGTGAATTCTATTCAAGAACTGAACGAGAAATTAAAGGTACAGGAGGAGAGGTTCAGTGAGAATATGAATGCGGCGCTTCAGAGTCAAAATATTGTGGAAATTGATGACTATGGGAGGGGAAATTCTCTGTTTTCTGAAGTTGAAAATCGGCGAATTAAAGGTGAAACAAATAATTTCACAAAGGCGATGTTTATTATCTTTGGATAGCAATGGAGTTTTCTGTTATTTATTCAACAGTGGAGGAAGAGCTGACTCGTCTTCGTGATAAAATTAAGCTTTTAACCGAAGAAAATGCTAAGTTGACGGCTAAATTAGGCAAAGGAGATCATAAAAGTGGGGTGATACTAACGCAGCTGCAAGCAGTACAAAAGTCGCAGGATAATCTTATGACCGAAATCTCTAAATGGCAAGCAGACAAAATCCGTCATGTGGAGGTACTATTTTTCTTATTGTCTGCTGTGTCCATTAATATAATTGCAAACGGCTAATTGTTATGTCAATGTTATTTCAGCGAATGCAACAAAGGATAGAAAGGTTGCGGGAGGAATACCAAACAAAACTGCAGAAAATCTCAAACAACATCAATCCCTCCGATCTTAAACTGGGCGAAGAGCGAGACCAATTACTCATGCAGAATATTAGTTTGAATCGAGAGATATTACTTTTAAAACGTGATTTAAAAATTCAGAATCATCTCAAGCTGGAGTCACAAGCCGGTCAAATCATTAAGGCCGTAAGGAATGAGAAGGAAAACACAGGGGAGAATAATAGCATGTCTCACAACAATGATATTATGAGCACAGATCCTATTGAGGGTTGCAAGCAACAATAATAATTGACGTGTATTGAGTGAGTATGCATTTACTATATACTTAAAAGTTTCCTAGCAGCACTTTTGGCACCAGTCCTTTTGAGTTTTGTACACCTAATCAACTAAAAACTAAACCATGGCGGAACACGTGACTTTTTTACCTGTGGATATTAAGATATTGACATATTGTACATATTTTAACGGAGATTTTCGAATAATAAAACATAAAATTTGTGGTTTATAATATATATACAAGACTTTCTATGACTCACAATTTTGACCTTTTGGTTTTGCAACAATCCTGTATTTACTTCCTTTTGGGTGCCACCATGACCGGTACCATCATGTAAATCATCATCAAAGTAAACAAATCCCTCAGGGCTCACAATGGCTTGGGTATTATGAGGGAGGACAAATGATATGCCTCATCACTTTCGCATGGCTGCACGCCCTAGTAATTACTGCCTTTATATAGGCATTCCGACTACTGCTTTTCGCTGTATTATTATTGTTGCTACTAGCGGGGCAAGGCAAGGTAGGTGTAAATCAGACTGTGAAATTTTTCTGTGGGAACAACATAGGAACAAATTTATTACCGGTCTAAGAGCTTGTCGTCATCATGAGCTCTGCTGTTCTTGTTGTTGTTGTTGTTGTAGTAGTTGTAACCTGAGCGAAATGATCTCATAGAAAGGATAAATCTTCATAGTATCATCAGCAAAGAGCAGCAAGACGAACACGAGTCGGAAAAACGGCTCAGATTTCACAGGAGCAGAAATACAGGATGAAGATTTACTCTTATGGTGAAGTATACCCACATGTCCGCATCAATTGAATCCAGTTCACCTTGAAACAGAAGCTTCAAGTTGCTCATGAGTTTCTGAAAATCCGTTCAACACCCATTAACCTTCCTATAAAGATTCTCTCTCCTTCTACTACAAATTACACCGGCACAAAAGGGTCAATTTGGATCCAATTTTATAGAAGGATCATTGATGTAGCCAACAACTTACACATTGTGTCAGGAACGCTCTGAAGAATGCTACATGCAACTGTATGATTTGCCAGGTGGGCAAAATGGTGGTGGACAGTGGATAATGATATTCCAGATATGAAAGAAGAATGAGAATAGGGATGATTACAATAGTTGGGACTACTGCAAGAGCGGTACTTGAGTCATCCGTGGGATCCCCCTCAAGGTATAAATACAAGAAGATGAGGATGTTATTGTTGCTAATGTAACGCTCCAAGGAGCATCTTGAGTCATCTCAGCAACATACTACGTATATGAACATGCATAGACAAACTCCTTACTGTCATTCTTCTCATTCCCGTAATGTATATAAAACAAAGGAAATTGCTGAGGGAAATCATGCTGAACGAAAGGAGTTGTTCCCAAGCCCAAGTAGGAACGTTCAAGAGCTCATCTCCCTTATTGTTATGGTACATTTTCAAGTTTCCAACCAACTGAGCGTTTAGTTCTTTCCAACTGCTCGTAGCTTTAAAGGAGTAATGGTGTGAAAGATACAACAGTTGGACTCCGAGAAACGCCATTAAAGTTGCCACAACTGATGAGGCGAACAAATTCACGCTGACCTACAAAGATAGTCCGTTTAATGAGTCCCTGTGCACTGTAACTGTGCTAAATGCTAAACATTTATGACACACTTGCCATCACTCCAAATCCAATCCAATTCCAGGGAAAGAATTTCCCTCGTCCTACTATTCTCACCAGTGTATAAACGGCACTCTTCATCACTCTATAAAAGGAATGAAAACAAAAGATTTTAACCATATGACGGTCTCATTGCCATAAACCTTATGAGTATGAATAAGTCATTGCGAAAGGGCATATATCTTACACAGATGCAGGATAGTATAACACCAAATTCTCTGCCAAATGAAGCATTAATCCTCTCCTGTATGGAAAAAATGAGCGACAATCATTCAGGCTGAAAATATGCCTCTTATTTTTGTTCTTCTGTTGATGACCTTCGCGAGACAATAATCGTTTCTCATGTACATGCACTCTTTACACTATTGATTCTCCTACGAAAAAATTAGGAACATCTGGGTCGGATTTTTATTTGGCATAAGCCAAGCTATCCTATAAGCCTTCCAAAGCTATTCTGTAAGCCTTGGGCATAAAACATTATTGCATCTTTAAAATTATATGCCTTCATAGCTTAGTTATACGAGCAGTCGTTCGTTGGTTTATGAACTGCCATAACCATCACTACTCTTCGGTTTGCAAACCACACACGAAAGTTCTTGCCTTCTATTCTGCAAGTCACTCAATCGCCATAACACGCTTGACTTGGTAAAGAAAGTCTGTGTGTAATCTGTATCTTTTATGAGAGTTTGCGGTTGAGTTATGCTTACCATAAGATGGTCATAAGGACACCTGCGCAAGAGAATAACTGAAGTGCACAGGAGAGCAGCATCACTCTGAGGACGAACATATTCCGCTGCTTGGGAAATTTAAACTTTCTTCCGATGAAATATTTTCCATTGAAGTCCAGCTATAAGTTGGTATGAGGGTTAGAAATCATTGTTGAAGTGATTCATACGTTCTTACATTTGGACACCATCCAGAAAACTTGAAAAGTTTTCGGTATTCCTCTGGGGATAGATTGTCAAGGTTAAGAGAATCTCCGTACATGTCGAATTCAGGAACATCGTAAGTTCCGTGTGATGTCCAACTACCAGCGTTGTAGAGCGCGAGCGTAGCTCGGCTCGTAACTGACGCTCTGGGAACGGGGAATCGCTGAGTACCGTCGGACATCTTCGACTAGCAAAGTATGGGGTCGAATTTCCAAGAGCAAGTAGTACTGACACTGGCTGGCGCAGGCGCGGCAAGAAAGATAAGTAACAAACAACAACAACGCTGTTTAATTCAAAACAAAGCGACAAGACTTTATGCCTTTTGCCGCCAGCCGCCAGCTAGTATAAAAACTCGATCATTTTATTTGAAATAAAAAGATAAAAAGTTAACAGTCTTCAATTGTTGTCATAGCGACAGCTACTGCTGCCTACCGATGGCGTACAGTAGCAAAAATATGGCAGGTGGCAACTGGTTGTTTAAGTTCGTTATTCGCTAAGGGTTTCGGTTTCACTGAATCTTCAAGGGACGACGCCCAGTTATTTCTCTACTTGACTTTCGCTTTGTCTTTTATTTATCGCAGCGATTGCTCACGTACAGCACAGCCTTTAGGTTATCTAAAATGAGCAAATAGAACATACAGCATGACTTTCTGAGGTATGGAAGCTGTAATTAATACAGCAACAGACGAACAGACCTTTTATTTGAGAAACTAAATGCTGAATATATTCTGAGGTGTTGGAGCTCTTCCGAAGTGAGGCAGATATACTCAAATCATAGTCCGGGCCGTAAAGTAAAAAGTTCTGCAAAGTATTTACACAAACGCTTAAGTATAACACCGTTTGACTTTTTTTAAATACGGATCCAACTGCCATTGCTATAAGTAGTTTAGTAACTGTGTGAACATTTAGATGAAAGTCACTCGTATTTTCTTACCGAATGATCAGGTACATCATGATCTATGGACACACCACTGATGATGGAAGTCAAGTACGCCCAACATTTAGCAGCGTTAACTTTGTTGTACCCCCCTGAAAATTCAGAGTAACTGTTACATTAAAACAGAATGAAGTGGCTACCATGCGTAAAATATTTTACCTCCTCCAAGAAACAACGTTGGCTTCTTCATTTCTAGTACTCTAGAAACACAAGCACCAAAGCCTTTCTCTGTCAAGTTTCCTGCACCTAAGGGATCTCCAGTGAGGCCATCAACTCCGCATTGAACAACAACAGCCTGACATGGGTAGATTTGTTCGATGGAGGTCAAAACTCTGAGCACGCAAATCATTCATGAAGCAGCTTTTCCTTCTGGAAACTTTCTACGCATTTCATTCTTATAACTTACTCTTCAAAAACATAGACAAACTGTTGATCTGTCACGGCATGTTTCAAAGGAGCATTTACGGTGTAGTACTTTCCACGCCCAATACCCACGTCACATAATTTTCCAGTGCCAGGATAGAAGCCAGCCTCTTGTGTATGGATAGAAAAGGTGAAAACGCTTTGAGAACTACTGAAGGCACTTTCTACTCCATCACCTGTGAGGAGAGCACAATAAAAATACATTGTTTACAAATTACAAATGTTAGAAACTTTAGCGACGAGAACATCGACTATCTTACCATGGTGTGCATCTAGATCAATATATAGAATCTTGGAAAATTTCTTTTGCAGTAGATGACATCCTAGCACAATATCGTTAACTGTGCAAAATCCTCTAGCCTCGTCCCTGCAGTCACATCAAAAGTACTAACAGTTACGTATTTGCTTCATCAAAAATTCACTTCTCAGTATCAAACCTGTGTGCATGATGCCATCCTCCACACCAGTTGATCGCAAATCGCGATCCTTCCAATAATGCCCGGCATGCTGTCAACGTCCCACCAGCAATCCCACAAGCAAATTCACCCAGATTCTTAAATAATGGAAAGTCATAATCTATAATTAAAACAAATAATCAAAGAGTCACAGAGTCAGCCATAAAAACATTCTTGTCCCAAACATATGCATGCTCGTGTAGCTCTCCTCTAAGCAACTCACTGAATCCAAAGTCTTCATGAGTCAAGTTGAATTCATTCTGAAATACCACATTGTCCACTTCAACTTCGTCCTCCTCATCTTCAGCGTCACTCTCAACATCGTCATCACCTCCCCCTTCGTCTTCAGCTCCGTCGACCTTAAAGGCAGCTAAGAAATCAACGTAGGCTGATGAGTGAAATATCTTCAAGTCTTCAAATGTTGCTGGTTTAGAATTGATGCATTGCATGTGCTTTGTTAGACCGTAAGCTTGTATCAGGTCATGTACTAGTCCTGCCTAAAAATACAATTACAACATTATTTAAAGATTGATATGGTAACTCTCTAATTTCTTACCCTTCCACGTATGTTTGGGATTTTATCCGAATGAGACGACAGTTTCGGGTCATAGACGTATGCAACAGTTGCCCTTCTTGGTTTCTTTATTTCCGGTTCCAGTCCCGGCCCCGGTCCCGGTCCCGGCTCTTCGTCCATATGATTCATCCGCCAGTCCGCCAAAAAATGATCGTGAATTCATCTGGCGGGCAAATTTATCTTCGGCAAGTAGATCTTTTGACTGTTTCCGGTTACCCCAAGAGGTACGACCCATAAAGCAAAAGCTGAAGTTCTGGATTTGTTTAAAATTGAGGTTGTTCTATAGCGACAATTGTTGTCGTGAAAATGTTCCTGGTGTACTGTGTTTTACTTGGCATGTTGCATAATATCTTGGTAAGAAATTTTGTTGTATTGTATGTGATCGTATGTCATATATAATTGAGAATAATTTGTGCTGTGTAGGAAAGTGAAGATTGACATCTTGATGATGTACAGATGACCCAGATGAAGACCAAAGAAACTGCAAAGATCTCCGATGGATGCTGCTTTACCCCCGAAACCGGAAGAGCCATTAGATTCCGAATGCTGTGGTACGGGGTGCAACCCATGTGTCTTTGACATTTACAAACGTCAGCTTAAGAAATGGGAAGAAGATTGTGAAAAAATCAAACAAAGTCATTCCCAGGTTGTTGCATCGTCGACTAGTGAAAACTCGCATCAGCTTAATCCCGACCAATATGAATTGTTTCAAATACTAAGCATCAGTCCCGATGCTAAATCCACGTACATTTACAGATTTAGTTGCATTCCTTCCAAGGCGCATCCTGCTGAGACTCTGAGCAGTCCTTTTCAAGTTAGTATAGGACAACATGTCATGATAAAAATTGAAAATGTAGCTAGGAAATATACAGTTTTGAGGCTAGTCAAGGGTACTAATGGGTCAAATTGTTTCGACATTTTAATTAAGATCTATGTCAACGGAAGTCTTACACCTCTTGTGGGTAGATTAGAGATAAATGACCAAGTTGCAATTAGAGGGCCTTTTGGAAGTCCTATTGATCTAAAGCCCAACAAGTACAAAAATATTGTGATGCTCGGTGCTGGAACTGGCATTGCTCCATTCTATAGAATTATCGAGAGCATTTTAAGCAACGAAGAGGATGACACAAGAATTAAACTCGTACTTTGCAATAAATCAGTAAAGCATATCATGCTCAAGACTGATTTAACCAGTTGGTCATCATTTTGGAACTTCCGTGCTATACATTTCTTAAGTAGAAATGGTGCTGAGCCCATTCCCTACGGAATGGAGGTTAGACTGAAAAAATTGACATTTATTGACATTTCTGAAATCTGCAAAGGCTTGGAAGACTGTTTCTACTTTATATGTGGCACAAGATCCTTCGAGAAAGACATGGTGAATTATATGCGGCGCATGGATGTCACTCAAGATTTCTTTCATGTCTTCTGAATAAACCCTTGCAGAATGATTCTAATAGTGAGACCTCAAAACCAGCTTTATTTGATTAGCGCATATTTCATTTTACCGGCAGTGTCTTAATCAGTTGAAGTGATTTGGTGAAATACAAAAGCAATAAGTTAATCTGATAACGGCCCATTCGTAGTTGCTATTATGCCCAACGGAGGAAACCCTGTCGACAATTAAGGTTCACAGAATCAGTGTGCAAAGACACCGACAATCATTCATTAGGAGGACTGGCTGGAGTCATGAGACGATTCTCGTTCAACTTTTTTTTTCGATTCTTACTATCCAGCTAGTCTGGCTACTTGCAAAATTTTCCCTGTGCAACAGGAACCAATAATTTACAGCGTTACAAGTGCTTTGTACACAATAACAAGGAACGATAGCAGTCGTTATGAGGTGCACACAGCCACAAAAGGAGTGACGGCTTACTTCACGTCCAATACATAGCAGTGCGAAAATACTTTCAACAATAACAATCAATATGAGCCAAGCTTAATAACAAATACCTGCAAAACATTTTAAATCTGTGTGTGAATTAAAAATTAAAGCTAAGTTGCCTCGGCCGCATGAATTCTTCCACCATTTGATCGGTAATTTGCGCGCGTCGTTGTTGTATTTCTGCCACCTGCCTCTGTAGTTCTCCGATCAATATTGCTTTCAGTTCCCCAGTGAGCAGTTTTCCGGACGTGTAATCCTAAAAAAAAATAGTCACGTTGAAGACTTTGGTATGGAAAATATCCTTACAACAGATCGCCAACTTACAGCTTTGATTTCTGCTAGTCGTTCGTCATCATCTAGGAAGAACTTAAGATACTGATAAGAGATATCTACATCACAGTTTCCACCGTACTGACGATGTTCTTCCGTTGTCACCCGTCCTCCAGAAAACGCATACTTATTGATCTAGAGTAAAATAGATTGTAATTAAGATTGCTTTCATCTATACAAATTATCAGCAAAAGGAACATTTCGCATACCTTCTTTTTGATCTGGTTTGCAGTGTCCGTGAGGAAAATTGCCGAGTTCTCATCAGACGCAGACATTTTTGTCTGTGCTCCTTGAAGTGCAGGGAAAAATGTCGAGTGCATAAGTGCAGGCTTTGGAAATCCCAATCTTGGAGCAACGTCTCGTGTCATGCGGAAATATGGATCCTAGAGAAAAATAAGTTTCATAGGCCAATCTGGATTACAAAAAAAAACACGAAACCCAGAATTTCTTACCTGATCTATTGCACAGGGAATTAGACACGGGATGTCTTTCCTTTTTTTGAATATATGTGGAAAGCTTGTGGGAAAGCACGGAGCAGCTTCGATAGATGGGAACTGAATTTTACCGATACAATCTGTAAACACAAAATATATTAGGATTCTACATTCGTAAATAGTGCAGGCAGGTACATGCACTGAGACATGAATTCAACCTACCGGTATCAACAAAACCAAAAATGCCCCGAGCTTGGTTGAAGGTCACACTTCGAGATACTGATACAATATTCTGATAAAATTCTGGACACTGCCTGTGGTTAACACAGAAAATCTCATCAATTTACATTCTATTACTACAAAAAACTTAATAAATTGCATATCTCACTACATTCAACCCCTTACCCAATATAATTGAAGTCAGTAAACATGAACGTCTTATTGATGTCAAATCCACAAGAAATAATATCTTTGGCGTTCTCCATCGCAAGCTGTGAATATTATAAGAAATATTGTATTTTAACACGATTCTAAATAATCAGCATAGCTGGCTGAACGATGAAAGAAATTCTTCAACAGCGAAACTGACTGATTAATTTTAACTATTCTCGCATAAAAATCAAGTCAGCTCAGTGTGCAAGGAACCTTTGACACTTACTATCAAACACTAGTTTGTGTATGTACAATGTATAGTAACCTACTTTCATTGATTCCTCCACAGAGAGATTTTTCCACAGGAACTTCTCATCATCGGTGAGCTGGATCACGAGAGGAACATTAAATGTATCCTGACACCATCTGGAAACATAAAATTCTGCTTTAGAACTTTCACAAATCAGCCAACCTCTCATCTCCAATTTGTATCCCTTACTTAGTAAATAGGAACGGAACCAAATGACCCAAATGCATGGCTTTCGAAGAAGGTCCTCGACCAGTGTACAAATAAAAGGGTTTTCCTTCTTCATGTCGCTTTAGAATGCTCCGCAAGTCCCTCTGACTGAAGAATATACCACGACGAATGAATGGGTGAGGAGGTTGTTTGGTCACTTTCTCAATCTGTTCAATCAAT
Source organism: Deuterosminthurus bicinctus (assembly GCA_034698825.1). NCBI lineage: Eukaryota > Metazoa > Arthropoda > Collembola > Symphypleona > Bourletiellidae > Deuterosminthurus > Deuterosminthurus bicinctus. The sequence continues at coordinate 1,105 of JAQIWI010002346.1, read as the reverse complement.
TCAGGTGACATAGGTTCCGATCCAAATCGCTCTTAAAATCAAATAAATAAATCATTAGTATCATGATGATCAATTTCTTCAAAACTTCTCCATGTATTTAAAAGAAAGGTTGTTGAAATTCCTATTTCAAGCCAATACCAAAGAATCAAAGTCTTACTTATTAATTTATCATAATCAATTCCAGTTTCAGATGATCCCTGCACATCCCACGGAGTTACTACATCGTCATCAGCTGCAGCACCGTCCCCACTCACTCGTAAATTCTCCATTGATGTCTCCAATGGCATTTTGACTTCTTCTCTATAATACTGCTAAACCTACACAGAAAATAAATAAACATTCTTGTATAAGACTAGCCCAAAAAACAACCGTCAATTAATTCTTTTAATTTGGTAATTCGCTTACCTTATGGTGATCGCTGCTGCTGTAGTGCAAATTACACACGTGCAGTCGCGGAATGAATGAAGCTTCCGGATGGAAACTATACAGCCTAAATTATTGAACGTGTCCACAGGTAAGACCTTTTCGCAAATGCTCACAGAGATTGCATCACGCTTCACGCTCTGTAGAGCCACAAAAGGTACAAATATTTCTGGGTCGCCAGAGATGATAAATATTTCGGGGAAATTATTTCGCTCCTTCGGGCTCTTTCACACTCGCTCGCACTAACTATGATCCTCAACTGACTGCAAAAAGTGCACAGTGCACGTTGCTTCTTGCTTCACTGTGAGTGAGTCAGATCAGATGAAGCTTTCCGCTTTTAACACACACACGACCAACACACACACACAGCACCACCGACCGACTAAATGAATGACGAAATGTCTCAATGACCAGCCAGCGAGCCAGCTGCATGCAGCTGATGATGAAAGCTGCAGCAAAAGATTTGGGAATACTTACTTCTTCGACCACTTTTGATTCTTTATGACATCACTTGTGATGAGCCAATTAAAGTAAATACGTAAGCAGTATCAACTGAACTGAAATGAATTGAAGAGATCCCTCAACTCAACAACTTCTCCATAACTTTTTTCCCGATCCCCGCATGCAAAAGTGACTTGAATTTGTGGTGGTCCCTCTCTCGGAATCATCTGGTCCATTCGCC
>JAQIWI010002345.1:0-12733 GCA_034698825.1 Deuterosminthurus bicinctus | reverse complement strand
AACTACACCAGAATTTGTTGACTTTTATGTGAATCAAGTGATTGCACTCGTGCTTACATTTTAAACGCGTGTACATGCGCAGCTAGTTGACAAAAGTAGCCATATAGGTTTCAAGTAGGTTTTGTTGGAAGTAATACAACTCTACATGTTATGTTTATCTGTGTGCATTCTCTTCCAGCTCTTTGTGTCTATATCAGCGTTATTGGTAAATTGTCATTAAATTTAACTACTTCTTGGTCATTGGTATTATAGCTATTTGCTGTTGTTGACATTCTACTTCTTGTGCGACAACTTCAGATGGCATTGCATGTTGTTCAAATTAGCTTATGGGGATTCTTAGACATCCTGTACAATCCCTTCTTCTATATAGTTCTGCAAAAGGGATTAGAGGCCTTAGTGGGGTTTTTATCTATAACAAAGGGATTCCAGGAACCTCGCGGGTTCTCCTATTGTTATATTCTAGAAACCTCGCGGGTTCCATGGAAGGAGGCTACGCAGGCGTTTCTGTTGTGGATAGGAGGAATCCCCCTAACTCTCGACGGTCCCTTAACTCACGACAGCAAAAGAGGTATGGCTGCTTCGCTGAATTATTTATTTATGTAATATTTATTTATTATTTATCATCATGGCAATTGTTAGTCTTCGTGGGAATGGGTAATAATGCTGTTATTGCATGATGATAATGATGATTATCATCAAGGAGTAAAGCGTTGAGCGTTGTCAACGGCCACAGCGATGCACCTTCACTACTACAGTCACTGCACATGCGCGTGACAATATTATAACTCCCCAAGTAACCACGACCGAGACCGAGAACGTCCTCATTCAGTACTTATAGGACCATGGTACGCGAAGCAAGTACGTCTTCTGTACCGCTTCTGTACAGTGAATGGCAGTACGTTTGTCCAATAATTGTCGTCCCTTGACCGTACTCGGACGGTACTGAAAGTCGTACTTTGGTACGCACCGTACCGGGTAAAATTTAGTGAATCGAAGCAACGCTTTAGGATAATAACATTTTGAATGTTCCACTAGATTCCCCAATAAATCGATTCTCCTTCCTCAAAAATAGCTTAATCTTGAAAATTTGCATGTATTCATAACAACAATCGCCCTCCATTGAGGGTAAACAATGAATTTAAATGTCGGCACGGACAATTGAGTTAGGAGTCAGTTAGGAGAAAAAAATTTAATAAAATTAAAATTAAATGTCTTATATAATAAACTAGCCACCACCCGATTTTCATAGCTAGACTTTATTTAATATTTTTTCAAGATTTTTGAATTTATTTCGAAATTTCGATTTTTTTTTATATGAAGATAATTGACTTGTGCGCTGGTTTCAAAATGGGTCAAACTACAGCCAATCACAAATTTTTCCGTCAAAGAATCATCTTGATAGGACCACCCGTTCCGGAGAAATCGGGTTTGGCAGTTTGGACCCGTGTTTTCTCCGAATTATCCGAACCGGGCAACTTGGTTAATGTTGAGGCGGCCGGAACTCCATTTTTCAGTTCGCTATTTCAGGTTTTTGATGTTTGAAGCGAATCGGAGGTGGTGAGGGTTATGTTGTTTAGGTTCTTCATGGAAACACACATTACCTCTCGCATTTAATTCACTAAGATTAGTGTTGCTTCAGCAGCAGCTTTCAATAAAGACCAACGACCATTACACATGATGGAAAAGTCCAAGAGGACTTTTGCTCTTTTAGCAAATGTTAACTGTAAGCTTCAGCATAATTTTATGTAGAGTATAAATTCAATAAGTTTCTATAAACAGGCCCATTATTTGAATAAAACCATTCGAGTTTCCATTGGTATTTAATGAGTTGTCCTCTCTTGTTCTCATTACGTTCTCTAACAAAGGCAGGCACACTCATATGTAAGCCCTGGGAGTATTGAAGGCTCATAAAAGTTTTCATGCTACTGTGTGACCTCTGGCTAAGCTTTTCATGGAAATGCTGCATCAGTACGTGCATATCTCCCTTTACTTCAAAACTTAATCAAGAGCCTGAAAAAACATCGTTCAAGCTTACAATAGCGATCTCGGTAGCAGGTGTCTACACTCGGGGTCAGGATAACCTTCGCGGGAAAAACATGGAGAGCTGCAGTATTCAAAATCCATGCAATCCAGGTAGTCATAAGACGACATACAGAGATTTGGAGACGTGTAGCACCAGTATGCTTCGGAAACATCACAGTAGCGCCGACACCGACCATAACTGCTGCAGTCTTGCAACCCACGAGGGTCTTTTGCTTCAGTAGACAATAAGTCTAGACACATGAGCGACAATTTTGCGATGACTACTACTTTCAGGAACATTCTCATCCTTCTAGCTACACTAAAAGTAAAACTCGTGGACTTGCTTACTTTGCAATTATTAGTTCTTTATCGTCTATTCAAATCGCAGAGTCCGTGTCAGAGAATTTTACCAATTGTGTCAAGCTCCACCACAGGAAGTCAATTGAGAAGCTACGGCTTCGCCTCAAATATTCTCGGCTTAGAATTAATGTGCCAAGCCTGAGCGCAGAAATCTAAAATTATCTCTAACAACGACATCATTACCACAGGCTCATTCTCACATATTTATGCGGGATAAAAAGAAATTTGAGATCTAAATCTTTATTAAATTGGCATTTCCCATATTTTACACTAATTACATCGTTCGACAGTCAATTCAGTCAGCTCACAATGTGAGGTGTAAAATTACAACATCAAGCTGAGCTCTTGTATGGCTTTTCATTGTAAATTAAAATAAATAAATAAGTACTTTCAGCAGCACAATCGCTATGTTTTAGTTTGAGTGAGCGGCGTCCAAGTCTAACAAAATTGACGAACTACCAGATTTGTCAGTCAAGCCAAGATATCAATTTTTATAAAAAAATATGCAAGCCATTGAACGGCTGCTAAGATTTTTAAGTCCAAACTTTGGCAGCTCCAAAGTCCCTTTACTTTTTCTTAACTTCTTCCTGAAGCGATGTTAAGTGTTATTTGTTTTGGCTGCTTAGTAGAGTTGCTTGTTAACGAGTCTATGCGGAAGTTTTCGCTCTAAGTTTATTTAATCAGGTCAATAAAATAAGTTAACTACTTCCTCATGTATTGCATTAGCACCGTTTTGCATACGTTTCATCAGGCCATAAGATAGTCATCCAGCCCACTGCAAGCAAAGACTATTCGAGATACGGAAATAAAGTTTTAATCCTGTTGAGTGTTTTTGTCGTTTGCCTGAATTGTAACATTCATTCGCTTCGGGTCTGCATAGTTCAAGAGTGCCTCAGCTGACGAGATTCTGAAGGCAGCTCCATATACTGCTCTGACAGTGAAAACATGAATCGAAATTTTCTACAATTTTACCTTTATTTTGTCTGGGGGTTGAATTTTATAGCTATTAGCAGCACCCGCTTACGTCATTGCAGCAAATTAAAATCAAACTATCTTGGCTTCCGGCTGCTCTGTCTACTCTAAGCTGCTTTGGTATGTTGATCATTGTCACGAACAGTGTATGCAACCGGTTTTAGAACCCTTATAAAAAACCGGTTAAAACTCGAAAAAATCATACATGAGGTTAACCTTAACCGGTATTAAAATTTTCTCAACAACCGGTTCAGAACCCGAACCCGTTAGATTAATTTTCAGAAAACCCATATTGAAACCGGTTTTCATGGTGAACTTGAGGGTTTTGCGCAACTTCAGATTAACCGTAGCTATTCAATCAGCGCTGTTGTACAGTCACATGAATTTGAGCTAAAATCTCAGTCATACTGAGGGACAACCATTAAATTTTTCGTATCGCTAAAGTTCACTTTCATCAACTTTTAAGACTTTGTGGTATTTGTATCGTTCGATCCCTGCTCTTATTCGAACTTAGCTTTTTGTAGTGCTGTCACCATGATAACAACCTATCAACGCTGACAGCATTTAGAATACGTCTTCGAGCATCTAGCGCTCTTGTCTTTTTGTGAAAACGCTGCAATAGTAGGTCTATATCGGAGGCAAACATTTTTTTAAAATCAAAATTAAAGCATGCGCAGTGAGCAGCGTTACTGGTATAAAGATATTCTTGATGCCTTGTCAATTCAGCCAACATATTTTGGACTTTGTAGTTAAATACTTCGTAATTTTAACATCAGTATATGCAAAACTGTATGAATAAAGGCGCCAAGTAAAGACAAAACTGAAAAATTTCGAGGAAACGAAAAATGTACTGTGATTTTCTTACTCAATTTGATAATTTTATTTAGAAAATTTTGGAACCGGTTTCGCTTATTTTAACCGGTTTTCAAACTTAGTTTAACCGGTATAACCCTAACCCCTATTTCCGGTAAAATCAAAACCGGTTCCAGAACCTAACATGTATCTTTTCCATTTGGGTTAACCTAACCCGTATAAATTCGTTCGGGTTGCATACACTGGTCACGAATACCTTCAAGATCGTGTTTAAGGTTGCGGGCTCTTCAACTGAGCTAGCAGCCATCATTACGCTGACCTTAGTGACCGAAATAGTAGCTGGGGCTGGAATACAAATCGTTTCCACGCTCAGAACAATAGATACGTACAGGTTATTTACATTTAGTCAGTCACTAATGCCAAAGAACGGCATTCACCCGGCTGTTATGGCTGCAGCAGTAATTGCAGTGGTTTTCGTGGGAGAGTCGATACATGTCTGTTGGTCCTATCCTGTACAAAGGTTAGAGGTATTGCACGGGACTTTCTTCTACTCCTACTTTCCTTTAGCTGCGTTCGTACACTTTGTGGCACTCGTCTCGAATAACTTTGCAATGCCATTCGCACTGTCATACGTGGTCACATTTGGGTTAGAGTTTATAGCGCACTATGAAAATTTATGTGATTGACTGATGCGACTCTCTGATGGAAGAGATTTGGATCAGCTTGAGAAGGTAGCATGATGTCTTGATTTCAGATTTTGTATTACATGTTAATAGATGGGTACATAATTATAGGGGAGTAATTCTTCAGTGAAGTTTCAAGTCAAGTACATAAAGCGAGCACTGAGGGTTGGAAAACTGTGTCAGAAGAAATACGTTAAAACAACCAGAGTTTATAGCTTCTATTTGCTGGCTACCTGCTGCCTCACTTTGCTGCATTATATGTCTTACAGAATTGGGAATTTAACATCCAAACGCATTAATATCAATCACTCATTCTATGCAGCTGTAAACATGGTAATTTTAGTCTTGCTGGCATACACTGGAAATGCTGCTGAGACTCGGGTAATTTTATACTTGTTACTTGCTATAATGTACTTGAAAACGAAACATTGAAATTGTTTTAAGGTCAGACGAGCAAAACAAAATTTACAAAATGCTGGAGTATCCTGTGCGGTCGGTGGAAACGCAGAGGTTGTAAATTTTATTAGTCTAGAAATTTAAAGAGGAAGCAGAGGTGTGGAGTTAATTGTTGGATCTTTTGTCTCCAGGTGGTGAGAGTGGTCCGTTGGGCATCAAGTTGGAATTTTAGTTTGTCTGCATTAGGCTGCTTTGGTATCAACTACAGCATGATTAGCACGGTAGGCGATCATCACTGAGGTGTCCTGTGTCTTTATTTTAAGCTGATTTATTTACTAATTTCATTTCAAATGTTTAAGGTGCTCACCGTCGTATCTACATATTTTATCTGCTACCTTCAAACTCAACTCACATCAAAACTTTCGAACTTTATTTTAATTATTTACTTTAGCACCATCAACTGTCACTTGCATTTAAAACAATATGCAGCACTAACAAAAGCTTGCCTATTGTCTGTAATGTCCCGACACCGGATTTGTATGTTTTTACATATATCTCAAAGTTCATTGTATGGGTCCCTAGCTTTTTGTGTTTTGACGTTTCATACATAATGGCGATTTAGCCACATTAAATTTTACATATTGTTACATATTTAGAGCTTTTTTACATATACATATGCACCTACATATTTCACCTTTTTTTACATGCAGGCGACATATTTGTAAGTTTTTAAAGCTAGGACAGAAAAAAGGACGTTTAAAATATTTAATAATTCATCCATCCAAATCCTTATAATCGGCATGATTCAAACAGGTAGGCCAATATGAATCCACTGTCACTTGAGCATGTGTGAAGAGTCCCAAGTATGTGCCTAGTGTGTGATGACAATGGACAGTCGACGGGTATACGGCACACGTATCCTGGCTCGCTCGTTGGCAAACGATCGTTATCGTTGCAATGATGAGCATACGGCGAGGAAAAGCGAGAAGCAAGTGTGTGGGAATGCGTACAGCTGTGTTGAGTAACACAGTACAACACAAAATGGTTTGCGCAGCCAATTCGCTGTAAATCACAGTCCTCTGATATAAAGATGGAAAGGAGGAGGGGGATGAATGGAGGAAAAATATGGAGCCCAGTAACGGCACAGTGCACGTCTTTACACACCGTTATTGTTGTGCCTTCTTTAAGTTTGCACTGCTTCCACAGATTGCCGACGCGCACGCAAACACACACGCTATGTTAGTTTCCAAAATCGCTACAATTGCCCGACCCAGGAGTGTCTTGGCTCCGTGAAATGTACAGTTCATCGTGTCTCGGACCAGCGGTATAGTTGTGTATAGCTGAATGAAAGGGACGTGTATCATGCTATGGCCAGCTGACTGGACTCGGTTGAGAATTAACTTCATCATACATTTCCAAGATAACCTTGTGTATGTGAGCTTAAAAGGAGCAGAAGCAAAGCAAACGGTCATGCTAACTGAAACTTTTACGAACCGAACGTCCCAGGCCATCTAGTCTGGAGCTGCTGACTGCTGAGACGAGACCTACAGAACAGCTCAAACCCCCAAGAGTAGTGAGCACCGTGGAGAGCACATAGATAGTTAGCGAAGTTAAGCACAAAAACGTGTTGTGCCTGCAGCCTCTGCAGGTAGAGTCGCGAATTCCAGTCCCCATCAGACGCTGTCACCCTGGCTACGGGGCATGTCCCAATAAAAGAAGACGCTTGCGCTCAGTTGAGGTCATCCTTACTATGTAGAGAGAGGCAGAAAGGAGTTGCGAGTTCCTGTCCCGACCAGGCCTAATGACCCATCATAAACATTCACACTGGCTGTTATTAAATTGTGGGTCGGAACTCCCATCAAATTGTAAGCCCTCGTACCATCTATCTACATCCAAGTCCTGTAAAGCTACTTTATTTGCATTAACTGTATACAATTTATGATCCAATGACATCATGTTTTTCACATCTACTCTAAAACTTTTTTCTTTTCAAACACGTCCATGTATACTTGGGGAGTGATACCTTCCATTGATCTTTCTGTAAATTCCTTGTTATGAAACTCCAAGCAATAACATTTAGGCTAGAGGAAATATCCAGCTTTTTTGTCAAGCTGCCCCAGCTTGGCCGCTACCCGTTCCTATCAACTCGGGATATTTTTTAAGTGACTCGCAATCGGACTGCAATTTACTAAAATTTAAATGCTCTCTCATATTGTATAGGTCGTCATAAAATGTATTATCATCATCTCAGACATGGAGAATATGTGAATCTAAAATCCAAAAAAAAACTAATTATGCCATGCAATGAATACAACCTGTCAAACTTTCGCCCACCTATATCAGTGGAAAGTGTGTATGCCCTCTAATTGAAACCTGGGAGGAGTACGTTATCAGACCCGTCAAACATTCATTGCTTTTCGAATAATCCAAGCAAATCATGCCAGATTGACAAATCGTATTGCGTATAATTTTTTGGGACTGAGATAAAAAATAATTACGTTGTTATTTAAAATATTAACAAACAAAAATCGCTGATCTGCTGTGAGTTTTACAACGTGATGGTAAGCTTGTGGAAACTTGACTTCCACATTATCCATGTCACACTCGAGAAACTTTTAAAAAAATGCGTCCATGTAACATAAAGCGAAATAACCACGTTAATTTATGCTATTTTGCTACAAATAATGATTTTAGAATGCAAATTACCAATTTTACTCTTGATGATTCAGATCGCGATTTGGCTTGCTGACTCAATTAATCACAATGCCGTTAGCTGACTCATGGATACAACTTCTCCATCTTCATTTTCATACATTGGATCCTACTGGACACTTTCTTGGTCGCTGCCTACAGTGTCAGGGTCCTCAGAACTCTTCAAATTATTATCATTAATATCATCATAATCTGTGTCAGCAGCGGGTGCGCTAATTGTCACATTGGTGGTTTTATTATAACCACTACCACCCATGTTTGAGCCGAAATTGGCAGCCGTGGCTGTGTCACCTTCAAAGGTCGAGCCAATGATGGACACTGGACCGATTGGAAAGATTTTTCAATGGCATCCAATCCATGGTACAGAGGCTTATTTAGAGTGTAATCCCACCATCCTCCCAAGAAATGCACCTCATTCTTTGTTTTGAATATACAAAATTATTGATTCCACTTGGCGTCGATCTCGACGGGAACTTCCTGGAAGGCAAGAAACGTCGGTAATACAGCTGGTCTTCCGTCTTATATTTGACCTAATGATAAATTGAATTCAGAGTTGTCCCACTTCGTTTCGCCTAAGCGTAAACACTACCTTCTGAGGTCAATCCTTAACAATGTGCTCGTCCACAGGCAATTTGAGTAATATTTTTACCTTCAGTCCCAGATCCTGAAACCAATCGAGGCGTCTCATTGTCTTTCCACTCATAAGTTCTCCCCTTCTTTGTCAGAACTACCACGGCAGCCTGAGTGTTGCTGATATCTAGGAATTTTTTGAATTAAAAAAGATCGTTCACACCTTTAATCACTACACCTACATGCAGTTTTCAATGCATCACAAATTGTACTCAGCTCGCCCGGCCAGCGAGGAGGCAGCTGATTCCTCAGCTCACCTTGAACCAGCCACAGAAGCTCATACTTCTCACTCCACCGGCTGATCTCAACGACCTTCACACTTGAGAGACGATCTTTTGGACGAAGCTTTACACACTTCAGAAAAAAATTCAGCTCATGAAGACGAAGAAAGTGAACAAGAAGCCTCCATATAATATAAGAGGATGAAGAGGCGTTCACCAAAATTTCGGACATGAAAGGCTCCAAATCCGACCGGTTAATGATGTCCCGTAATAACTTACGACTTCACAAGAGAAAAAGTACGGAGACTTGCCTTCTCCAGAGCTCATTAAGCCCTCTGCATAGATAACATTGTGGCGCATTGAATTCGAAGCTTCAAAATTATTCGAAACTAATACAAAAATATTCGAAACTAATTCGAAAGTATTCAAAACTAACTCGAAAGTATTCAAAACGATTTTGAAAGTAATTCGAATGTATTTGATGAGAATTCGAAATGAATTTGGATGTATTCGATGAGAATTTGAAAGTATTCGTTTGGTTTAATTAAGGTCAGCTAACTTGAAGATTGGCCGAAAATTGTCGGGTAGCGTATGCCGACTTTTGTCGGGAAAGCCGGGTAACTTGTAGACAAAAGTCGGGTAGTTGCCTAACTTGAACATTAGAAAGTCTGCTTACTTGAACGTTAGCCGACAAAAGTCGGGTGTCGGGTATCTTGATGAATTAAAATTGTCGGAACGGGTTGGGTTGGTTGGCGAACTTGGAGTTTGAACGTCGGCTAAATTGTATTTCACCCGACTATGGTCGGCTCACTTGGACTGACAATAGTCGGGTGTCGGCTTACTTATATTCCTACTACAAACTGCTACCTTGGAGAATCTTTGGTGCTGAATGACAATGGAGAGCAGAGGCTCGTAGGGTGGGTACATATTCTGACCCCGAAATCAGGACATCTTGTCATATACATATGCATTATGGTATGTACACAATGTAATTAAATGGAAAAATGCTGACCCCTAAATCAGGACATGTACGCACCCTAGAGGCTCGTTCTAAACATTTATGAGCGCAAATTGTTAGTGGTGCGTGGAAAATATTCAACTGTAAACAGCTACTTCGGAAAAGCTTTGAAACGGAAAGACAATAGAGAGCCAGTCCTCGCAATAAACATTTTGTAGAGAACTGCGCTGAGGCTTCCATTGCCATGAGAACACTACAAGTGTGCCACGTGGAGACACACACTGACAGAAGTGTTTGAGAACAATAGTAAGTCATCAACTCGCTTTAGAATCCTAGCGATACAGTCAGAACTTTACTACTCCGTAGCCGTTGGTTCAGAAAGGAACTGGAGGTCGAGAAGCAGTTCTCCCGGCGACCCTGGTGCCGCACTAGAACTGGAGGTAGAAAAAAAAGACTCGTCATTACATTCCTGTAGCTTATGGGCACTGGAGACAGTTAGAGCCGGCGGCGGAGGTTTTCTTGAGACCAAATCTGTCGTAGAATTATTGCTCAACTTTTTGGATCTTTCTTCAGTCTGGTCTTTTCTTCAAACTGTACGTGTACGTACGTTATCCAGCAGGCGCTCGCAGTCAAGTACCTTGTAAGTTTGTTTGTTAAAAGAGTCTAAAAGTTGATGAATTTATGGCAAATGGCAATAAAGATTAATGTTAAATTGAATGTCAGGTAATGTGAGAAATGCATAATGTAATTTACAGGGAAACATCTTTGGGAAGGTGTTATGTGGATTGATTGGTCCTGGCGTCAGAAGGGTTGGTGCAGCTCACTCACAAGCTTACAGATGGGTCCGTGCTGCCACATGGTTCCGCCAAAAATAAACAGTCATGTGTAACAAGATTAACATCTGCGGTCATCCATATCAACCTCCCGCAGTTGACACCCGTACCCGTGTCATCATCTCCAGAAGGCGAATGGTACCGGCGAGACGCCATAATGAAATAGTCGATAAATGGCGCCCAGCCAACTTCGGACTGGTATAGAGAAGCAAGATGGCTGGCCTTAAATAATTTCTTAAATCCACTGCGACAATTTATTGGACGCATTGGTTAGGACAACCAATGCGTTTGAGTCGGAGTATAATGAAACAAAAAATATAAAATATTCGTGACTTTGACAACAACAAGTCACGACGACTATGTACAGTACCTGACAAAAATTATAAGCATCCACGGCTGAAAATATTTGTTAGCTTCTAGACTACGCCAATTTGCTGAGGAGTCCGAGCAGAAACGTAAAGGAATCCTTTGGTAATTCGCACAACACAGTCGCGTTCAAGTCTGCTTGATAAACTGCTGCTGCTGCTGAGTGAATTCACAATGAACTGTCAACTGCTTTTACAAGTAAAATCAAAGTCTGTTTGGGCACTTCAGACTCTGAAGAGCGCATCTATTAATTGATTCATTATGGATGAAATATTTTTTCCATGTCTAAGTTGAGTCCAAAGTCAATGGGAGTGAAAACTTTTAAAACTACTCGGATAGCCTGTACAACTGCTCGACTGTTATCATGACATGGCAACGACCTTCTCATCACCGCATTCCACTGCTCAATGAATGCACCCACCACACCCGAGTACGGGTCATGTTCATCACTCTCCATAGCTGTAACTTGGGTCAACCGTTAGGCAGCTGCAGGCAGCAAGGGTCACGTGCACATGAACTCTTTTTCATGGATGGAGCAGTTATATTTAGGACAATACCCTCTGAATAGTCCTTCATTAAATTGAACTCGCCTTGCTCTCTAAGAATGCTTTATTAACAACACACGATGTCAAGAAAGCCAATGAGACCTACTGCGCTCTAAATAAGCTCGATGACGTCTCAATGCAAAACGTTTCAAATTCTTGTATGAAATTCTCGCAGGCATGCACTCAAGAATAATATAATAATGATTTATTGCTGATTTAGCTCCTCGATCTTACAACAGATTTTAATAAACTAATTAGTTAATGCATTCTAGATCATTACTAAGTTTCCGGTAACATTCAGCGATGTATAAGCTAAAAGTTTGATGGTACATTGACGACCACTTGCATTTTCGCACATCATGCTGGCGGAAACGTTGGTATAACTTGTTCCAAGTACCTGAAATGATCCTTTAGGACTGTAAATGGGACTCTACTTGAGCTAACGAAAATTATTTCGACATCTGGAAACATCTGAGCCAGGAAAGCGACAGTAGACTCTGAAAAATTGTGCTTTAGTGACAACTGCTTAATGTTGACAGCTCGATCCGGTAACGTTTCTTTCAAAGCCGCATTCCCTTGCTCAACAAATGCACTGACTCGCTCCGCTACAATTGCATATCCCCTACCAGCAGCAATTTCAACTTGGCTCACTCTAGGAAAGATGCGAGTAAAATCAAACTTTTTTAGAAGCTTACAGATCCGCGGGTGAAGATGTTCTGTTAGTGTGCGGTCGTTGATACGAATGAGTAATGCTGTCACATTTTCCAAGTAGATTCCGTAGTGCTCAACGAAGTTAATACGCCCTCTGATGTGTAGTTCTTCCAGATTGGGCGCATGGGAAACCAGGGCTTTAAAAAGCGTCCGTAAGACTCGTCCGCAGAGGCTTGGTCGTGTACGGACTTCAACTTTCAAGGTTTTATGGCGTAGAAATTTGTGATCTTGAACAAAATGCTGTGACATTTTCTCTTGTGTCCGGCAAAACGTGAGTGACAGCTCTTCGAGAATGTTACAAAAGTCCTTCAAAAATGCTGTGACCAACTCAAGTGCTGGACTCTCCCTTAATATTTCCCACTCGTCATTAAAGTGTAGAGTAAAATGGCGGCACGCGAGCTTTTGCAGTATTGTATTGCATGATTTCTCCATGGTGTAACAGCCCCTCTCCTCAGCCTGTATATATGTGTGCCACCTTACGCATGCCTGCGTAGTTACTAGAAGGATGCCT